>JAZHGK010006514.1:0-26891 GCA_037855215.1 Waitea zeae | reverse complement strand
TTTTTTTTTTGAATGCTCGTTTTTTACACAGCTCCACATCCCTTTAGTTTTTTCTCCTTCACTTATACCATGTACTTGGTTCGCCGCTTTCTGAATCGAAATGTATGATATGCACAGCCGTCAGCCGGACTACCGAACATCCAGCTAGGAAGTCGTCCTACAGAAGCGAAGGATGAAAAGATGCTCCCGTCCAGCTCGTCTTTGGAGCACGGCCTGAACTCAAGTTCAAGCATGCTTAGCAAACACTCCAAAAAAATAAAAACTTACGCTGCACGCTAAATGGTAATTTCTTTCCATTCTCTGTTGGATTTCGGCGATATTGTTCTGTTTGAGGGCAACTAGATAAAAGTACCCTCGCTGTGATAGTAACTCCTAGACGTGGATAAGTGGGGTAACAGCAAATTTTGACACTCGCACTTACTTCCACCCTGTCCAATAGAAGGTTAGTAATAGCCATTCCATCTTCTCCGCCAGCCCATGACCCTCGAATATCAGCGTCATTTTGTGCCATGCCGGCTTCTTCCTTCTCGGTGGGCACATACGGCGGATTAAAAAGTAGTATGTCCACTTGGCCCCTTAATCTTGTATAGAGTGGCTCTGCTAATGATGCGATCATAGGGCTGAGGGGGACCTATTAACGCCCCGTTTCAGAGCGACTGAGAGTTATTTAATGGAAGTATTTCACTTTATTTTGAGCACCCGTTCTCAGCGTGCAATACGCAGCCTTCGGATTGATGTCAGTTGTCAGATATGCTAAAAACTTGGTTAAATTCTGCTAGCAGGAGCTTATGAAGTATAGGTACCTGTTGAAGAAGGGCCCAGTATGCTACCTAGAAAGGACGAAACGCAACCAGAACCAGATCTAAACGATTAATTCAGCCCATGTGGAGATACAAATTAGGCTGGCTCATAGCTGACCCAATTTCAAGACAAATCCTGGGCGTCAGGCTCCGAAGTAATTCCGCATCTTGTTCAAGTGCATCCAGGAGAAGGAATGTATCCTCTGGGTTGGGAGGGAGACATTGGCAATAGATTCACAAGCAGACGTGAAGTTCAAACCCGCTGGCTCATAGACATGATCATAGTCGGACGGCTTCAAATGGGACAGATCCGGGGTTGGAATCATTGATGCTTGTGTCAGATGAAGAAGGAGCGCGTTTCTCACATGATCACGACGCGTTGTGGGAGAGTCGGTTCCGACACGAGCTCTAAATTGGCACGCATCTCTCTCTATCGTCATGGCCAGCAAGCCTTCAAGGACATCCTCTCGCCCAAAGCTTCCTTCACAATCATCTATCCCGGCACCGCCTTCACGTACTGCTCGTGCTATAACTCCCAAACTGACTGAGCACGGGGCATCAAAACCGAGTGCTAAGCCAACAGCTCGTAAACCACTATTGAGCGGAGACAGTTTTGCAGACCTTGATAGCAGGAGGTCTACGACACCAAACACACTGGTATTTAAGGATAGGGCGCCTCAATCAAAGCTTAGGACTTCTTCGGAATCCCTAGAGAAAGAGCCGATCAAAGTGAGCAGTAACTCGTTGAAAGCCAACTGGAGCCTTGCTAAAGTATGCTGCAGGCATTCTTACGAATAAGGCCGCAACTAGGGAATGAGGAACCTACCTCGACACCTTACTTGGAGCCCCTTAGTGACAATGTTGTAAGAATGAGAGACCCAGGGGCTACAAGCGAATCGACAAAAGCGAGACTTCGCCAATCACTTGCACTGACTGAGGCGAATTATACATTTACTCATGTCTTCCCACCTTCCACGTCCCAATCCGATTTCTTTACCAAAACCACAATGCCCCTCGTCCGTGAATTTCTGGTGGACGGTCAGAATGGCTTACTTTTTGCATATGGCGTGACGAACTCGGGGAAGACATACACAGTCCAGGGCGGCAACACGGAAGGGTCAGCTGGCATCCTACCACGCACCCTAGACGTTATCTTCAACAGTATTGAGGGTATGCAGGGTAATGGCCAGGCTAGTCCCAGTTTCTATGCTTTCTTCTGTGACTAATCCTTATCTTAGTTTCGCCCAATCAGACTGGAAGGGATAGAGCCCAACAGCCCCAACTCGGATCCGGAGTCAACGCTCGACGATTTGCTTGCTGCTGAACCTGCCCTAGCCTCCGTACTCAGAGAACTAGCGGATGAACCTACTTTAGAAGACATTGACCCGACTGTGATCAAACTGGACCGCAACTACGAGTATTCACTCTGGATCTCGTATGCAGAGGTCTATAATGAAAAAGTCTTTGACCTTCTTGCGCCAGCTGGATCGAATCCAGGTACTACGTCAAAACTACCTAGGCCAACATCTATTGAAACTTCTGGTGGCCACCATCCACCCTTGCTTACCCGAAGGGCGCTCACAGTCCGCCCGTCACCGCCCAGCGATGCATGGGACCCAGATATGCCGGCTGGAAAGTATATCGATGGATTGCGACATATGCGAATGACAAATGCTTCAGAAGCCAAGGCACTTCTCAAGCTTGGGCAACTCCACCGACGTGTATTTGGGACATTGGCAAATAGCCAAAGTAGCCGTTCGCACAGTATTGTGACGCTGAAGCTCTTGCGACAACATCGCGGAGAAAGAAATGTGAGAAAATAGCCGTTCTGGTATATGGTCGTATTATCTAATCAAGACATCTAGAATCCTTCAGCAATTCAAACCTCTCGCCTCACCTTGGTCGATCTCGCTGGGTCAGAACGAACAAGGAACACTCATGCATCTGGAGATCGTCTTAAGGAAGCGGGTTCTATCAACAAGTCGCTAATGGTGTTAGGTCAATGTCTTGAGACGCTTCGTGCCAACCAACGTCGACTGGGGCAAACATTATCAGCACCTGGAAGAAGTGATACGCGTGACGCTAAACGCGGGCTTCAAATAGTTCCTTTCCGCCATTCTAAGATGACAGAAATTCTCATGGACTATTTTGTGGGAAACGGTAGAGTGGTAAGACTTGTGTCCATCTCTAGGCCGTTTTTTTTTCTGACGCTGGTGGCCATCAGACTATGATTGTAAATATCAACCCATACGACACCGGTTTTGATGAAAATTCGCACGTCATGAAGTTTGCAGCTATCGCCCGTGAAATTTCCACCATTGCATTTCCCAAAATGTCTCGTCCATTTGGGTCAACTGAGATGGGCCGCTCTTCGGATGCCGAGGTAGGACGTGTCAGTCAAGTCAGTCGGCGCTCTGTCACTCTCTCCTTGGGAGGGACTGAGAGGAGAGAGAGCGAAACTGTCTTCGAGGTACTGGAAGGTAGATTCCAGTCGATATTTAGTGGATGCAGAGGCTAACAACGCTGTAGTTGATGAAGAGCCTCTGGAAGATGAAGAGGACGCAGATCCGATGGATGGTCTTGTTGAAGCACTCTTCGAAGAAATCGAGGACCTCAGGACACAAGTGAGTGAAGGCAGGGCTCTTTATCCAACTCCGATACATCTAATCTGCTCTGTAGCTCTTCGAGTCCGAGCTGCGCGTGGCGATGGTAGAAGCTGAAACGCGCGAGGAAGTCATGGCAGAGGCAGAGCAACGCATGCGACAGATGGAGCTGATGTTTCGGCAACGACTTAGAGAGGAGGTACTGCGAGCACATTTCTACTCTATCATTGACCATCAGTCTCAGATACTAAAATAGGTCGAAGCCCATGAGCTCAAGACAGACGCCAAGATTGAGATGCTCCACCGCGTTGGCATGTGGGGCGGTTCACGCCAGCCTGCTCCTATCGATGAGGATAATGAAGATATGCTCATAGATGAAAATTCCGTTGACCGCTTGGAGGAAGAGGATATTGAGAAAAGTTTGGCGAGTAGTCTGATTTGTCTGCATGAGTATGTTTGGCACGCGCTAATACTTTTCACAGCGCGAAGATGGTGATCTTGCTGACGACGTTCATGGAAGCATAAACGGGGACCATAGCCTATCACCTTCGCCTACACCTGTTCAGTCGAAGGGGAAGCCAAGCTCAATCTCCCAAGAAATAGAGATGATGCAAGTAGAGCCGGTTGAATCAGGTTAGTCTTTAAACATTCTTTTCCCAATTTTACATTTGCGCTAATAAAAAACAGAAGAAGAGGAAGAAGAGGAGGAGGAGGATTTCTCTCCACCTCCACCTCGAAGATCGAAAGGCAAGAGCAAAAGCAAAAGCTTTGCTTCAGATTCGGATGAGTACGAGCCGCCTCCAAAATCGAAGGCCGTGGAATCAGAATCGGATGGCTCATATGAACTTCCTCCTTCACGAGGTCAAGCCAAAGTCAAGTCCAAGGCCAAAGCTAAAGGGACTCGGATTTCCAATCGTGGACCTGGTCACATTGCAACATCAGAGGCCGCTTCTACTGGTCGCTCGCACAATTCTCCTCTGATGAGCTCCGCAGACCTGGATGATGTGAATGATGACAGTGTCCTGGTTGTGCCCAACAAGAAGGCGCGTCAAGCCGCAACTGCAAGCGGCGGGCCGAACGTAGAATACGTACCGACAGCAGCAGACGATGCTGTTGACACAGTAAAGAAAAAGAAAAGGTGCGTACCACCTTTATTTAACTTGTTCTGGAGCCTAAACCTCGGATAGACAACTGGTGAAGAAGCCTGTTCTGACGGAAGACCAGATTGAGCGCATGGTTGAGCGACAAAACCAGGATGGTAAAACTGTCAGAAGAATGCCTCGGAAGCGCACGACCGGTGGAACGTAATGTTCAGCATCGTATCCTTATCTTATTAGGTTCTGTGTATTCAACCATGTTCCATTTCTTTGATGAATCTAGATTTCTACGATATCGAACTCTGGCAGTTTACAAACCCATCTTGATAACTTTGCTGACAATACCTAGGTGCCCAACTAGTTGTTAAAAGTAACCAGCATGCCATTCTACCTAATCTCTCATAAGAAAGACTCAAATTCTCACAGGTGGACCTTGTTAGTCTGGAATGGTAGGTTAGCATAGTCGATCATAGTGACAAAAAAGGAAAGGGGCTTACATAATTAACGCTTAGCCTGGGTTCGTGCGCGACGCGCGAACTGGAGCGATCATGTGATCGCTTCACACTAAAGCTCTTAGCTCTAGCCTTGACTACCACTGGACCTGCTATAAAGTAGTAAATTCCTCTGCTCTGTGACTCGTGTCATATTCTAGTTGCGGTCGATCAAAGAGCGTGTACTATTCAGTGATGGTTTCCACAACATCTCCTCTAAGGCGTCGGTCTATTGCAGGACCTGGACAAGTTGAACCATCCCGGAAGAAGCGGCGAGCATCCACTTTGGTACCAAGCGAGAAACAAAAACTTGTGAGTGTAATGTTAGGAACATACGTGAGCTTGTTTTGATATTTCTTCAGGCTCCACGAAAGAGCATTCTCAAGGCATCCCTTAACCTTCTCGGTGACGAAGACGATACCACCACAATAGGGACTAGTGTCGGTTCTCGCAAAAGTCTAGGACGTCGCGTGAGCTTTGCATCTCACGCACATGTGCGCCTGTTTGAAAAGCCTGAGCCTAAATCTGGTGGTGGTGAAGTCTCTTCAGACGCTCCACAACCTCTAGCGGCACCTCCCGTGGTCAACGATGAGAATGCCTATCCTGGCTCGGACTCGCAGCAAAACCGACGGAAGAGCGCACTCAAGAGGCGTCGCTCATCAACGAGCAGGCCGGATAATGGCGAGGATGGAGGCTGGGAAGGCGAGATGGAACTTGATGACACCATTGTCGACCCCGACATTTACCTGAGCTCTGACGACTCCGCTGCCCTTAGCGAAGCTCTTGACGGGCTTCAGGCAGCTGAAAGCGACATAGCGAACGATGAAAATGAGGCAGAACTGGAAGATGATGACGGAATGGACGTTACCCAAGCCCTTGACGGGGACATGCGACAGCGGCGTTCAAGCACTGGTGAACTCGCAGTCACCAGGCGACGACCAACTGCTGCGTTCACTGTATACCAAGATGAGGATACGGAGCCTGCACCTACTTCTACACAGGCCTCGATACGCGTTTCCATTGCACCTTCCGAAATGCAAGGCATGTCTATGACTGGCTCATTTGGGGACGTGACTGGTGATGTCACGGAGAACCTCACATCAACTTCTGCCGAGACCGTGCCTCCTACTGAATACACAGTGCCACTGTCGCAGGCCCTAAACCCTCCTCTTCCTCCAAGTCAGGAGTGGCTCGCACTTGCTGCGGCAACCCACTCAGGAGAAGCCATTCCCCCAAGCGATGATACAAATCAACATCTTTACGAAGCTCAAGACGGCAGAGTCCAGGGAAACCTTGGTGACGATGATACAGGAATGAGCTTAGATGATGCCCTTACTCGGCTCCAAGCTGCTCGCGTCTCCTTTGGCGCTCAGTCAGCAATATCGACTGGATCCGACATGGATATGGATGGGAATACACACGCTTTCCTCGGGGATATGTCCGCAGAAGATCACTCGTTCTCTAGCTCAGAAGACAGTTTCGCTATTGACGGTGGAGATAAGACGTTCAACTTGACAAACGTAATGCGCCGGGCGTCAAGTCTAGGGGGTCAACTTGCTCGTGAACTTGGCTTGACTACCGTATCTCATCGTTCTTCTGTAGCTAATGATTCGATGGAGGTTACTGATGTTGTGGGTGCCGCTCGTGAATCAGCAACCACTCAGCACCCGCGTATGAGCGCAGGAGAGACAATGGACATGACAACCACTGCAGATGCCAGCATTCCCAACACACAAACGATCTCTGTTGCGGCACAGCAGTTTAATTTCTCTTCATCTGCAGATGGCTCTACTGGCCCTACACGTAGTGAAGCGAGTGTTTTCACAGCTCCTTCTGATAGCATCGGAAACCAGCCGACTTCCATATCAAGTACAGCCGGACTGAGATCGACGGTTTTTTCGCGGCCAGGTTCCGTGTTTGGGGTGCCAGCGTCAGGTGGCCCTGGGACTACTTCGAGCTCGCCCAACATTTCCGCTGGCTCAAGTGCAGACTCATCCGCGTCTAACAAAGTTTCGTCCTTTGGATCACGGACTGTCTTCTCAAAATCAACTTCTAGCGCACCGTCAAAGACCTTAGCGGATGATTCCATATCCAAAGGCCACTCGCGTCGAGAATCGGCACCTGCGTCCCCTGTTAAGACGTCCTCAGGTTTCCAACGACCCGCTCCACCTCGTAGAGTTTCTAGCGGAGCCGCATTACAGTCACCTCAGAAGCGCGCGTTAGCCATACCATCTCCAGCAGTGTTGTCCCGGGCCGTCCAAAACGAACAGTCGGAGTCCGTTGCTCACTCTCCGTCGTCAAGTAAGGAACTGAGAATGCCTGGGAGCCTCGCAGATTCGACCAATGAGCCTCCATCGGCGGAGGTTGACGCCTCTGCGTTACCGGACAAAGACGCAGGCTCAGGGATACATTATCCAAATCTTGATGATGTTCTTACCGAGCCGGATCCCGGCCATCGAACAAATAGCGCTCCTACGCCTACTACAGGGCAAGATCAGGCTGTACGCAAGCCTGCTCGTGCTTCCGTTGCATTTGCCTCCCCAAAACTAGCATCTCCTTCGAAACGGGCACGGCCCTCTGCTCGGCCCTCTGCTGTTGGTCGAACACGCTTTTCCCTCATCCCCGGGGCCAACGTTCAACAGACTCCAGAGCGTGCAGGTGCTCGTCGGGCCTCCAAAGCTTCTGAATTGTTAGGAGGCGATTTGCAGGACGAAGAAGAAGCCATAAACGTGAGTTTTGTATAATCTGTATGCTTACATTTTTAGTAATTGATATCCGTTTTATTTAAAGAAGGAGATTAGTGTGGATGACTTCATTGCAATGACAGGAATTACTTTCATGAACGACATGACAATCCCTCGACGCTCACTTATCCATCCCTCTCGCTTCCGTCGTCGTTCATCTGGAGGGGAGGATGCAGCTCACAAACCAGTGTTTACTCCAGCAGATTACTTCCTCGCAATGGCCGTTCATGTACCAACCTTGGAGGTGTATGCCAAGGTGGCCAAAAACCTCCAAGCATGGGTTGATGCATCGAAGGCAGAGATGGAGCGCACAAACGAGGAAGCTCGACGAGTCCCGCCCAATTTTTTCCAAGAGTATCTTGAAGCTGACTCGGAGGATCAGAAGGAGCTAGTGGTTCGTCATCCTCTCACTTTTTGTGTCTTATCTTTTGCTAATATACAGTACGTAGGATCTCATGAACATCCTCAAGGAAAACGCACGCCAGCAGACGAAAGGTCATTGGTATGATAGCCGCATCAAATGGACAACAGAGCTCCAGGCATCTGAAGATGACAGTTTGGCCATATTAGACCAAGTAAGGCGCAAGTCTCATTTTGAACTTCTTGAACTTATTATTATTATAGGATTCGCGCACTTTAGAGGCAATATTGTCCGAAGCGGATTCAAGCACGGTCGCATTGGAAGAAGAGCTTGCGCGTCTTCAGCAAGAGCTTTCAGATGAACAGGCTGAAGTAGATGAAATTGAGCAATGCGATCAAGATTATCTCAATGAACTTCGAGATTCCGTAAAGGAGCAAGCGTTTGTACTCCTCTTTTTCCCTGTTTGTATGTTACTTATCATGCTTCGAACACCAGCGCGCAACTAGAAGACCTTCAGCGCGAGCAGGCTGAGTCTGAGCAACGCTTAAAGCAGTTAAGCGTTGACCTTAGCTCCGCTTATGCTCAAAAACAAGAATCATCCCATGCTATTGATCAAGGTATGCGCTACTTGCAGAGCAAAGGTAAAGCTGGACAAGAGAATACTGGAAAGGAGCGGATAGGTCGGTCTGAAGTCCACTTTCGTAAGCAGTCTCACTCACGGTTTACTAGCGGAATTACGTCTACTTGAGTGGCTTTCTCGGTGGAAACTGTCAATGTTCACTTCGGATCGGTTGTGCCTACTTTATGATTCAAAGTACAGAGTGGATATCCCACAGGTGGCTCACAACCCAATGGTTGGCCAAATTAGCATCGAGCAAGATTATGTCGCGCTTTCTCAGAAAACCCGCGAGTACTTCCAAGGGCTAGAGCATCTTCAGCTGAAGACAGCAAATTATATGGTCAACCAACGATCCAAAGGACTATGGAAGAACTCTGAAGTGAGTTGTACAAGCGCTATTACAATGCTCCTCTGACGCACAGCAAAAATAGATCGCCCAGCTGCTTTCTGACTACTGGACATCAATCTTTGAGCTTAGACAAGAATTAGTGACACTCGTGCGGCCATACCCTCACGAGTTTCATATTGTCCCTGCGACGACAGAAGGCCCTGAAGCATTCCAGATTACCCTTCCTGTGCTCTTTCATAACTATAAAGCCAAAGCCATGGTAACATTTACGTTTGACGTCCATGCTTATTCCAACTGGCCCTCATCCATCACTTCCGTTGGAGTTGATGTTTCGGTTGCCTACGGGACGCTCAGGTAGGTTGACAATCTCACATGACTTTTTCTTGCTGACGCGTCCGATAAATAGGGCCGAGTCCATCCGCAAATCACTTATGGACTCGTTAAGGAACACCGATGTGCACCACAAGGAGTGTTTGGCTTCTGCACTAAAAAGTGCCCTAGCTCTTTACGCGTGATCAACGAGGCTAGCGATGTGTATTCTTTGTATACCACCCGATTCCATACCCTTGCTCCTTAACCAACTATATTTTACTCGCATCTTTTCAATGTCTCATCTAAAATAGCATATATTCTTGATGAAGTGAGATCTTATAGAAGAAAGAAAAGAAAAGGGACAAGCATGCAACAGGACCGAAGCATGAAAATGAAGAAGCGAACCCATACAATAGATGATAGCAAAAACAATGTATAATACAGTTCATGGCAAGTCGTAAGAACGTACTGAAAAGAAAATGTTAGCTTCTTAACAATAGTAGACGAGTTGACCCGAGCTCACAAATATTCATGAGGTTTGAAGCTGTGCAAGCCGTGCGTCTATGTCGGCGAGAAGTAACGCAAGGGTCTCCTTATTAGATTGGACAAACGCAAGCTCAGCATCCGCAACTTCGTAGACGACTGCCCAGCGACCAGCATTGCGATTTGCCGTGGTTGACGCCTCTGAACGTTTCTTCTGATATTCTAGCATCCTAGCTTGTTGCTTCCGGGCTGCCTGACTCGTCATGCTCACGGCGTTGGCAATGGCCTCTTCACGTATTGAGCCGGCGTGGTGAACCTCCTCCTCCAGAGATGCGATGCGCTCGGCTTGTCGAGTCTCCGCAGTCTGGCGTTCGTTTATATTTGCCTGGAGTTCGCCTTCCAAACGCGACACTTGGTCGAGGAACCCCTGTCGCTCGCTTGCGTAACGTTCCCTCATATCGTGCAATTGCGCCTCAAGCGCCTGCATCGATGCAAGACGAGACTTCGCTAGCTCCTCCGCCTGCGCAATCTGCAGCCTAAGCATCGTCGATTGGTAGTCTTCACGCATGGACGGAACAGCGACAAGTCCGGGAGAAGGCTCGTTGAATAACCTCCGTGGGCCGGGTGAAGGTGTTTTGTCGGGCAACGCAATGTCCGCAATAGCGTGCGAGAATGGACCAATATCGGCGAATGTCATATGGGACGGAGTGGGAGACATCATTCCCGGAGGCGCGGTAATGTCAGCGAGAAGAGCCTCAACATCTCCTTCGCCCAGGCTCTTCATCCCTGTGGCTGCGAGCTGATCGAGCGACATTGATATGCGGTCATTGGGCGTTGACTGAAGGGGCGGACGGAGAAGAAGTGATGAGGATGGATCGGGGGTAAACAAAAGGGCCGAGTTTGCTAGGGAGTCTCCTCGCAAAGGCGTGTGCGGACCATCGCTCGGCGCTTTGATCATGATTTGCGCGACGGTAGGTGTTGCCATGACATTGGAGGACTGAGCAGAGTTAAGCAACACCTCGACGTCGACGCTGTCTGCACTCGTATCGCCAGCAAAAGCCTGCCTATTCGCAGGGGTTGCAGTGACGGTCGCACCAGAACGATAGGAGCTCACGGACGACCTGCGCGGCTTCTCCAAAGGCTTATTCAACTGTTTCTGAGGAGAACTGCTGCGAGCCTGCATAGAGTTACGCCCCATGGGTGGGTTCAGACTGGCAGGAGGCGGTCCGCTCGACTTTGTGCTGGGAGTTGAACGACCAAAAAGTGCTCCCCGGATCGATCGCTCTTTGGGAGCGGTAACTGGAACCTGCGCGTGCAACGGTTTTGAAGATACCGAGCGCACGGAAGCAGCAGATGAAGGACGAGGAATAGAAGCACCTGCAGTTACGTTAGTCGGAGGGGGAGATTTCTTCAAGGTGCTTGAAGGAGGGCGTGATCCAGGAGACTGAGAACGTGGTGGGTGGAAGGAAGATGGTATTGATGATTTGCTGACTTTGCCGGGAGGTGTAATAGTCCTTCCGGTCAGGCTCACTTGTACCGCTGGGCGGCGAGGTAAAGGACTGATGGCACGAGAATGTTTGGGGTCTGCATTCAAGCTTTCTTTCGACTCGCTAGAATCATCTTCGTCGTCCGACATGCTCAACTTGCGCCTGACAGCGGCGCGGGGAGGGGACACTTTGACCGCAGACGCCACCAGCCCGCCTTTGTCCTTCTTCGGTCGAAGTTTGGGCAAACCAGACGACGGTTTTTCGGGAGCGGCAGATATGGGTGCAGCCGGCTGAGCGGAGATGGCGGCGGTCCGGGAGCGTGTCATCCGCTTTGTTTCCCCATGTCCGGCAGCAGACGAATCCGACGTACGCGCACTGTCCTCGGAAGGCGCGGCCGCAAGCTTCTGAGGTTGTGTCGACCGGCTGGTGGTACGCTTCAAGATAGTCCCCGTCCCAGCCGGTGGAACGGGAAACTCGACCTTCTCCCTGAGTGACGGCACTGCCGAAGGTGGGCGAGAACCTATGGACGGACGCGGTCCAGCGTTGCTGAGCCGTCGCGAGGCGTCTTTGGGTTTCTGAGCGACGGGAATCTGCAGAGCAGGGGGCGCGTCCTTAGACGCGCGAACCGAGCCACGCGAGTCCTTGTGTATCGCGTCGGCAAACGCCTTGCTCACCGACGCGAAACCAAAAGATTGTTTAATGGACGAGCGCGTGGTTGACTTTGTTCGTGTGAGCGACGGAGCCGGTGTTGCTGTTGATGTGGCCATAGTGTGTTGAAGGGGGATATGTCGTAAATGTGAGGTGTCGTGTACAAATAGGGGAGGCTATGCCTCTATGTGCATGTGTCGACGGGCGCGTCGGTGAGGGAGGGAGGGAGATGATGGAGGGAAGAGAGCAAGTGTTGTGGTGATGGAAGGGCACGACCCGGGCCCAATGCTGCTAAATGTCTCCCGTTCAAACGGTAAAACACGCGGCAGCTGCCACGCGACCGTTCAAATATCCCAAGTCGTTCGGCTTCAGAAAATACAATTCGCATGGGCCAGTTTCTACGCTACGTGTTTGACCCCCTCACCACATAAACCTCCCAACGCCTGCTCTTTCGTGATATAGAAACACATACATAGTTACCGCGTTGATGGCCATATACCAAGCCCCTTCGAGAGCGAGGTTCCACCCTTTTACGTCTGTAATCTGCGCACGCATCAATATATAAGGTACGAGAAAATACCGCGGTTCGAGCAAAGGCGTCGGCAACAGAGTCGGAAGGAGGCAAACAGGCAAGACCAGGGTTTGCAACAGGGTCTGTTCCCGACCTAGAAATGCACGGTGTCAACGTGCGGAATACAAAGTCAGTCGTCGGAGCTGCCTTACCGACGCGAAGGAACCATGCCCAAGCACACGCAATGTACCCCGGGACGAGCAGATACGGTACAGCAGGATGCAGCATGTATACCCTTCGCCATACATAGAAGGTGTAATGGCGATTGTCGGAAAGCAAGAACGGATGGTGGATTCTGTTGTGGCCAGGAACATGCGTCAAACACGATCCCGCGCGGCAGATGCGATCGAACACGTACGTGAACAAGCGGACCGTGACCGCCATTACCGCGGAGAGTCCGATCGTGACCAACGTCCGGCTGTGCCGCATTGTTAGGGTGCGTGAGATCACTGATAAGAGGATTTAGCTAACCCTGAGCTCCCAATCATTCGCCGCCGCACGTCTGCCAGCAGGCCAGGAAGACCTCCCGGGCCTGCTACCAGAACTGGCCAGCCCATCATGGCCGCGAACGCCACAAAGTAATACAGCTGGGGTACGTGAAGGGTTGGGATGTGATTGGATTTATCGCCTGCAATCGGTGATTATGAACAGCTACCCCTGTCATCATCTACCAGGTAGACTGACCAAGAACGATGCCTCCGTTCCAAACAACGAAAGCGGCAAATCCCGCGAGCACCAACGCGTACGGGACGAACGCTCCGAGGATGTCCGGCAAAATGTTAGGAACAGAAGCCAGCAAGGGGATCAGGTCACCTACGTCAGTGATCTACATTAGTTAAATGAATAGGATGACAGAATGGAGCCACTTGCCAGGTCCTGCCTCCAGAGCTGGCGAATCGTGGAGTTTTTTCTGTGGGCTTCCACCAGGCGTAGGACGCCGAAAGCGGAGATACATGAGCTGGCTTGCAGCATAGGCATATAAAACCCAGATAACGTTTGTCTGCCGGAACGTACAACTCATTGCGCCTAGCTAACTCGCTTAATCTACCTGAGTCCCCAAGGATGTGTGGGGCAAAAATGAAGTGACGCACCAAGGCTGCTAGTCTATGCCTCCCTTGCATCGCAGCTCCGACGGTCGAGGTCACCAGGAGCAAGCTCGGCACCTCCGTGTAATACAAGAATCCGAAGAACCACGCAATCGGAAACGCGGCCAAGACGACCGCGTCGGCCATGGGCAGGAGGAGTGGTGGGGGTGGCTCGCGCTGGTGGAATGCGATCACACGGGACACGGCGATTGGAAGAGCTACCAGCGCAAGCATCGGTGTAAGCCTCAAGACGGGGAGGTTGCATTTGAAGAGAAAAAGCTTTCTCATCAATACACTGACGAGGTACCTGAGAAGTATGTTAGATGGATGGAAGATAGATGAGCTATGTTTAGGCTCGAAAGTACACGCACATCCCTGGAGGCGTAGTGAGTTTTGGGTCCCAAGTGTTCCATTCACCTCGACAATATGCCTGGGCCTGTGGGACGTGAAACGGTTCGTCCTGAATTCACGCGACATGAATGCAGCATGAGAGGCTGTATATAATGGTGATTTGCGAGGTCGCTGACCATGTATGGCTCGGTAACGATTTCGTTAAAAATCTTCAGAACGTATACCGACGCGACGGCAAATATGTGGTAATAGAAACCATCTGATGACATCGTAGTCCCAAGCTTGATTTATCTGGCGGAGCTGGGCATGCGAGAAAGCCGTGTTGTGTATTCAAGCGATAGGATGGCCAAGTCTGAACAGGCTCAAGCGCTTATGAGACAAATCAAGAGTTGTCACGGGGGATCTGGTTTCTGCCGCGACCCCAGGTTGGCTACAAACAAGTAGTGGCATGGCTCCGGTGCAGACCCTGAAGCTTGAAGAGACATCTCACGGTATTTACCATAAAGCATATAAAGTAGGCTTATTGCTCTGAGTCTTAACGCGACGTTTAGATGCGACGTTGCTCTCAAAGTTTGGACTGTCGTGCGTCTTCAAATATAGCCGCATTGAGATACAGCCCCATTGCCACAAGTTACAAAGCTATCTACATGCTGAGTCTAACAAACACCGGCGCTACTCCCTATAAGCATGTTTCATGGTATTGATTTTACAAGCCTAGCGACGTTTATTGCGCCCGCTAAAATAAAGAGAACTTCGGGAGTAGAGCTCCATTGCCAAACGATGGCTCCTCGGACTCAACGGATGGCGAAGGATGGCGAATCAAAGCCCAGAGAGAAGCCACGGCACGTCGGCTTGGGCGCATCTTATCTCTCACTCACACCGGCACCAAGTGTCCTTTAGCACTGCGCATCATAGCATATGACCCGTCCCACACTTGCGACTATCGAAGGAGAAATGGCGAATGAACCTCGTTTTATAAATCAGGATTATTTGGCCGAATTCAGTATACCGTCTTAACCTTCAGTCGTTTCCTCAATTATGTCTGCCGTTGAAACAGTCGCCGCTACACTCTCTTCGCTCTCTCTGCAGCCATCCAAACAGTCAACTGATGCGCAGAACACTTCGGAAGAGCCCCCATACAAATACGCTCATCTTCTCCCTGTATTTGTTGACCACAAATACCCTCCTCTCGAGCCTTTCGAACACACCGACCCCGGTTTCCGGGCTTTGAAGCATGAAAACCCCCGTGTCTTCCTCGACGGGGCTAAGGATGTCGTCGACCTGACTCCTGCGCTCGGCACGGACATCACGGGTGTCGACCTGACTGCATTGGATGACGCCGGGCGCGATCAACTGGCACTCTTTGTAAGCTGTGTCATTTCTTCTCGGCGATTCAGAAAGGAAAATCTAACAGCAATCTTAGGTCGCACAACGCGGTCTTGTCGTTTTCAGAGACAACCTCAACTTTATTGACAAGGGGCCGGATTACTACAAAGCTTGGGGCCAATAGTACGTCGACCTCCCGCGCCAGTTAACGAGACAGCTCGAACTCACTACTCTTTTCAGCTTTGGCAGGCTACACATCCACCCTACCTCTGGGCACCCAGATAATTATCCAGAACTCCATCTCGTATACAAGTAAGCACTGAATGCAAGCTCTAGCAATTATAAAACTCATGTCTTTTTTTTTAGAGACAAGAACAACAACAGTAACTTTTACTATGAAGGCAGCGTCACAAACACCGCTTGGCATTCTGACGTCTCCTACGAACTTCAGCCTCCAGGGCTGACCACATTCTTCCTTTTGGACTCTCCCCGCACTGGAGGAGACACACTCTTCATCAGCCAAGTGCAGGCGCTGAAACAACTCTCCCCCCAATTCGTCTCCTTCCTCCGCACGCTCAAGGCCGTCCATTCCGGCGTCGAGCAGGCGAACTTCTCCCGCTCCGGAAAGCGAGGCGGCATCGTCCGACGAGAGCCCGTAGAGAACGTGCACCCGATCGTGCGCCGCCACCCGGTTACAGGGGAGGAAGCCTTGTATGTCAACCGGCAGTTCACGCGCCGTATTCTTGGCCTGAAGCGCGAAGAATCTGGTAGGGGGAATATTACGCCTTTTAGTTTGTGTTTTGAGACTCACACGCACTACAGAAAACCTGCTCAATTTCCTCTACGATCACATCGCCAAGGCAGGAGACTGTCAAGCTCGGGTCAAATGGACTCCCGGTGCGGTTGTCATTTGGGACAATCGGGTTACGGCGCACTCCGCCGTGAGCAATTACTCCGAATCTGGTGAACGCCGACATGGCGCGCGCATCACCCCTCAAGCTGAGCGACCTATTCCCGCTCTAGATGGCTTGGATTTGAGTTGGGACTAAGCTGTGTAGAGGACTGCAAAACGGAATCCCGCCTTACTGAATACATACGTTCCCTTGTGGTACGCATAGCCATTTGGTGTTGGATTGAATCGAAAAGCAAGATCGGTAGTAATACAATGATGGGAAGCCAATAGTACAAAGTATGGTACAAAAAAAAACATGAACGCGACAGTACAATAATAATACACATGCAGTAATTCCGTCTACACCGGTACTTTAGTGATAGAGCTGCGGTCACTGGCAAACGAACCCTTGACCCCCAGTGGGAAGGCATCATCGTCACGACTGTTCTTGCGATTGAAGGTGCTTCCCTGGCTGCGCCTACGCTCCGCACGAGAACGGCCGAAACGCGCGAGGCCGAAAAAGTAGAGGAGGCCAATCGCGGCGAGCGCGAGTACTAGCGCGCACGCCGCGCCGACCGCGCCGGCCGCGGCGCGGCTGATTCCGTGTCCTCTCGCCTGCTCCGCGACCAGATTGAGCGCCCCACACCCGCGGTCAACTTTGTTTCCGCACGCGTTGCACCACGCAGCCATGGTGTCGATCGGGGCAGACTTGGTCTGGTCCATGAACTGCTTGATCGGGACGTCGCCGTCAGTGTCTAGCAACGGATAGCGAGCAAAGTCGCCCTCATCGGTGCCGTTCATGAAGCGCATGCGGACTATGGTGCCCGTCGGCCCACCAACGCTCCATACCTCGAAGGCAAGCGCTCCGCCGTAGTTCACTGTCGTGAAAACTAGGTCAGATTTGTTGCTCAGGAAGAGAAAGAAAGCATGTATGAGCTCACCCATCCCTTGAAGACTCGGAGTTTCTTTCGTCACACCGAGTATACTGAACAATGAGATGAATGGCTGATGGGAGACGCCGTTCACAACAAGACGAAGGGGATCAGAGATAGTTGCGATACGCTGTATGTCGCTACGTAGTGCAGAGAGAATGGTACGCCCAGCAACTGTAGTCAAATATAAGCAAGCACATAACTTCCGTGGGCAATGCTAGAACAACCCACTGTTTTCGATGTCGTTCATATTAGATGCGCTGTAGATGGCATTCTCGTGCCAATTAACGAGAGAACGGGCGTATGACATCCAGTGATCTGGAAGACCCGCCGCGTAGCTGACGTTGCGGAGATATTTAGCGTTCATGTAGTCGTAAACGTTGTACTAGAGCGCAAATAAGATGTAAGTTGACTGAAAAAAAGTCTATGCCCAAAGTCGAACGTACTATGTTTTCCAAAGTAGCAGGACGGCCATCCAGCCACGGACCGAGTTGCGAAAACCATTGCGCAGTTTCGTCCTTCTTAGATTTAAAATCATCTGAAGAACGGAAATCTGAAACAGTGTTCTCAAATTTCTAGGGTAGATTATCAGCATGGGTTGAATGCAGATCCAGAGGAAAGTAGCGCCTACGGTGCACGACGACCAGCCATTGAGCGACACATCCTGAGAAGGATCTATGGATTTGACTGCGATCAGACTGGTCAGAACAGCTCTTTCCAAGGATTCACTGGTTCATATGCGTACTTTGAGCATACTGATTTAATGAGTGTCAGCATCACATCTTTGCTCGAGTATTTGGAATAAATTCACCTGATAGCCGTTCATAGCTCCCTTAATCAAGGTTCCATTGGCCAAGATTTCGCTATGCAAACCGGAGTTTGGCTTCCAGATACCTTGCACGAGCGCCGTCGTCGAATCATATATGACACCTCCATCATCCCCTGCATCGGCGCGAACGATGACCTGCGCAGGGATGTACCTTCCAAGCGCAAGTCCCTCCACCTCGGTTGGCGAGGTCGCTACGCCGTACGTACTGAATATGTGGTCGCCCATTTTGTACATTTGAGCCTGTGAGTGCCAAGTCAGCGATTCGTGATCAGACAGCAGCCAACAACCCGGCAAGAACGTACAGAGCCGAGTGGTGTGAGCGTCGACGGCGACACCTCGAGCGTCTCAGGGTCCGTATACTGCAGCTCTCGGTCGCCGTGGCGCACGATGATGACAGTACCTAACAAAGTTGCGCTGCTCATGTTGGCGGTAGGAGGTGGGTTTGAGGGCATATGAGTTCAGCACTGGGAACAGCCAAATGACGAAGCGGGGAGGGGAAGGTGTCGAGCTCGGTTAGCTCGAGATGGTGTCGCAATGGCAGGGCACAGACTCGACGGCGTCATTGAATCGAGCGAGGCTTTTATCGGTGAGAACGTATTCAAGTGGCTTATCGCATGTGACGTTGTGGCGTGCGTCTTAGGCCCGCTTTTCGTCCTGGGTGGGAAGAACGAAAAACGTGACAAGTGAATTGCGTCGACTGATGCTCGCGACAGAAAGGAACGCCCGGCAGCAGTGCAGAATAGAGTTCGATGTTCCTCACTTGATCAACTCGGTTTCGGCTCTGTTGCGGCTACAACTAGAGACGATCTGAGTTGAAGGCTCTTGAATACGATCGACACACATCAAGCGTCTAGGAGGTGTTCTATGCCCCTGATCGAGGCTTTGGAATGGGAATGGACCTCAAAAGGCAACGAACCTATAGAGAACTGTGCATGGACCTACGTTTTGGATTCTGTAGCCCGGAGCGGTGAGTGGGTTTGTGGAGGATGGGAAGGCGATTTGGAGGAAATTAAGCCGGATCTCCGGCCACGTGGAGCATAGGAACCTAAACGCCATCATCAACAATCAATTGCTCAGCCCTCTTTCAGGGGCCAGTCGAACAACCCTTATCAGTCCTTACCCAAGATAAGCTGTCAAATTTCCCGTCTACTTAAAAGACGCCCCAGAATACTCAAGTACTGGAAGAGCTATCTCAGCCACGGTGCTGTAGCCCTAAGACAATATCTAACCATTCGGTCCAGCCACAATCGGATTCTAGTGTCTACCACAACACATGTATATCGTGAACTAAGCGTAAAACTTGCTGAACAGGGGAGGGGGGGGGAATGACCAGCATAAAACCAGTACATTCTCTACACCAACGGCAATGAAGATACTGTAGATCCAGTGCAGGTCACCATGCTTTTAGGGGAGTGCGTGTTCCTCGAAGAATGTGCAGGCGATTAGGCACAAAAACGAGATGACGGACTGGCCGATGAAAACAACGCGGAGCGCATCCGCATACGAGCGCACGGCAGCATCTCGAAGGTAAGGTTTCAGTGTCGGAATAATCTCTGTTGAATGCCTAAAAGTAAAGCCGCGATCTCAGATACGGGCGCACTTTGACAGCAGCTATGGGAATGTCTTACCTTATGCTGTTGATTATCTGAAACAACTGGGCCGTCAGGTCGTGTTGAGCATGAATACCAAATTAAATAACTCGCCTCTGCCGAATTACTGTCAGTAATTCTAGCTCTGAGTTTGGCAACTAAAACGGCCTGCAAAACAACTGCGCTAGCACTAACGCCTAGAACTTGACCAGTCGTTCTGAAAAGATACGTAGCTGGGTCCCTATCTCAGTAACTGTTATGGGCACGTATTACCATGAATAAAATAACATACTGCCCGTCGCAACCGCAATGTCCTCCTTGTCAACGCTGGCTATTATAGCCTGGTGGGGGCAATGTCAACCAACATAAACGGGCTGAGCTATGAGGTGTACGTACAATGAGAGAGGTCGTCAAAAAAGACGTGTAACCAGTGCTCATAGGCACGATGTCGGCATAGTACTCGAAAGCAGAAGTGTTTTCATTCCATCCTATCAACAGCAGACTGCCGATAACCACCGCAGACGCGGAGAAGAGGGTCAGGCGATAGTATTTTCCCGTACGACGTATCCACCTGTTTTACTCAAACATCAACAAGACGTACTTGGACAAAAAGCGAATATTGGTTCTTACCACCCTGCTAACAGACTACCAAGACCAATGCAAACCTGCAAATCATCTTCAGTTGGCTGTACAGGGGTGAAACAGCTGGTATGTCCAAACCGCGTTTGGGAGCAAATGCAAGCCAGCTTCCGTCGCGGACGTCAGTTTGACTGCTTGAAAATACTAGAATCTCGAATGGTCAGTCTCTTGATGGGATGTTCTCCGTAAAAACGCACCAAAGGTACGTTATACATCTGATGAAAGTAAATGAACTCCAGTTAGGTTAGTCGTTATGAGCCCGAAACACGCACCATTGAGAAGCTAGACATGCTACTAAAGAAGTTGGCAACTCCGACAGCGAGGGGCGTGCGCTTTGTGATAAGTGCGAGTGGCAATACCGGGTGAGTAGCCCAATATACTTCTACAAGCGCGAATGCTACGCTTGACACGGCGCTTGCGGCAAATAGCCCGATGATGATTGGGTGCGTCCAGGCCATTTCTTCAGATGCACGAAGGGAAAAGGCAAGAAGGAGGCTAGCAACAGCAATCACTAACGTAAGTGAGCCGAAGAAGTCAATTCGGCGAATCTTCACACTTAGTGGTGTGTTTTTCACATCATCACTAAGAGGGATACGGACGTGGAAAAATATCATAACGAAGGCAAGGATAAGAGCCGGTCCCTTTGTTGGTGACATCAAAATGAGAGTACCCCATATCATCTAAAAACTCACCTGAAGCAAGAACGCCGATCGCCTGAGTGATGGTTGAGTTGCTATTAATAGTGTTCAAGATGATATTCATACCATCCAAGTTGATCATTTCTAGTTTGTCAAGAGTCAACAATGGTGACACACGGTTTATGTAGAGGTACGACAAGGTTTACTCACAAAAAGCCGCCAAGAGGCCCACCAAGACCAGCACCAAGACCAAACAAACTTCGCCCATTAAGTACCCATATAGCAACCGCTTTGGGGAGAAATTGAACTTACATGTTTGTAGCACCTTGATATAACCCACGCTCCTTTCTATTTCGTATCATCAGTACTTGAAAGCGATTCACGGCAACATGCTTAATAGCCTTACAATGAAACCAGATCAGTCATGGTGATATTTGAGACTGCATGCACAAAAATGTCAGTGTTCAGTGACTAAGCGTTTTGCTATGACGAACCAGTCATGACTCTAATGAAAATGGCTTTAGCACCCCGTCATACGCATGCAAAGAGTATACTCACCCTCCGCCGCCCATCCCAGCGAGTACACGTGCTGCGATAAGTAGCTCAAGAGACGGCGCCAGCCCGCATAGGACGGTACCCACGCCTGCGTTTAAAATGACTACCAGCTCCACCATGGCAAGGATAAAGACGTACCGAATAGAGTTAAAGCCAGGAGCAACGCGCCTCTGCGACCAAGTATATCTGCCAGACGGCCATACAATGGTGTGAAGCAGCACACGGAGAGGAGGTACGCGGTGCCAATGTATGATGCCTCGTTGGATTTGTGGAAATAACTGCCAACAGGAGTTATCATAGTTGCAGTTATGGTACCTGTATCCCATAAAGGGCGTGATAACTATTTAATGAACTTCTCGTAACGTTTAGTATCGGTGGCGTACCGTCCATTGCTCCCAAGAACACGATACACCACAGTGCAGAAACAGTCCACCGAAAATGAGGTACTGTCACACGAGGTCGGTCGTCTTTTGCGGCGGGTTGTTGGACGCCCTCGTGTTCTCCGACAGAAGTAGCCTGGTACGAGGTTTCATTGTCGCCCCTTAGTAGTGGTTGAGATTCAACTCGTCGCTCCTGTGCTGGCATTTGGCTTTGGGCCCAGGTTGTTTCTTGAATGTTGTCTCGGCAAGGGTAGTTCACAAGCTAACGAGAACAGGAACGAGAGGCAGTTCTGGCTGGGTTGGATCTGAACGGCCTTGAAGTTGTTGAGGGTCAGAACCAGGGTGGCGGTAGATGGAAAGGCTCAAGGAAAGTCCACTGGTCGGAGACAATTCCTTGCGACTCTTCCGCTGCATGGACTGTCGTCAGAGGGGACCCCTGTCATCAAGATGTCATAAACGCTCGAGTGCTTACCATACCTAGGTGGCCATGCATCAACGCACAAATGTATGAATTAGTAACAGGCGGTCTGTTGCCGTACACACGACGTTCGTCCATTTACGCTGTGACATAATACTAGTTACGCTCCTTCCCAGATAAGGTGCATTTTGTTCTGGCGCTTAGTGTTACATAGAGAAAGAGGTTCACCGCCGGGAAGGGTGCCGCTCGGCACCTATCCAAGTTCCATGCCGCTGTAGTAATTGGGAAGCGCTCATTGGCTTTCTGACTGGGCGGCACCGCCACGTGGCTCTGCTGACTGGGGCGACCCGTCGGCGTTTGGGGCCTTGAAGCGACCGCCACGGCCTCCGACGGCAGGCAGCCGCTCTTCTTCCTCGCCGTCACTCACCCTCACCCATCTCCACCCTACCCGCTCATGGCTGCCTCTCTCATACGTGCTCAGCACGCGCAGCAGCTCTCGCGTTTCCTCGCGATACAGTACCCCCGCGTTGGCACATCCGTCGGCGGGCTTTTTTCAATCCCGTGTCAACGCCATGCGATGATGTCGGCTATGGCATCGTCCAATCTTCCGACACACCCACCGACCAGCCCTGCACCCCGATTGCCCTCGGACCCAACGCCTTTGGTTGTGCCTGCGAGTTCTACCCCTCTGTCACCCGATGCAGCTTCTCCGCAAGTCGCAGCACGACCGCCTCAGCCTCCGCGCGCAGAGAAGCCTCGACCAAAGCTGAAGGCGACCAAGGCTGCCATTACCCTCGTACGTCGCAACCTCTTTCATGTGTAGAAATCAATACTAAGGTGTTCTGTTTGAACAGACCCCTTCTGCCGTAGAACGTCTTCAAGGCCTTTTGAAGGGACCGACTCCACAGCTTATTCGGATCGGTGTACGAAACAAGGGCTGTGCGGGTCTCTCTTATCACCTGGAATACGTCGACAAACCGGCCAAGTTTGACGAGGTGGTTGAACAAGATGGTGTCAAGGTTATCATCGACTCTAAAGCTCTCTTCTCGATAATTGGGAGTGAGATGGATTGGCAAGAGGATAGACTTAGGTACGCTCAGCAACCGTTTGGTTTGCTTAAACCAGGATTCTTATCAGATATATTTCTTCCAGTTCCAAGTTCGTATTCAACAATCCCAACGTAAAGGATGCATGCGGATGCGGGGAATCGTTCGCTGTATAGCAACATTACTCCGACACTATAATCTTCTTCATCTCATCCTCTCCCTTGAAGTTCTCCTTATTTCACGTTCTCTCTCCTGCGACACTGTATCATGCTGCAACTTCTACTATTCTGTATTAGAATTCACTGCCTCCCTCCCGATCGAAATTTAATAGGACACATCCTGATGCAATCATCTGGGAACTGGTGTCAAAACCCAGTCAGAAGTCTGCCCTGAATGCCAAGTCATGTGACTTAAACTCCTCTGCTTCTTATGTCGTCTCTCACAGCGCCCCGCAAGCCTGCTCCGCGCGTTGCCCGTCCAGCCGCCCGCTACTGGAAAGGCAAAGCGCCAAAGGGCATTGAAGCTGCTGCGCAGTCCGACTCCGATGAGGAAAGGGAAGAAGAAGGTTCAGCTGCGCTAGAAGAGGGCGACGTTCGCGTTGGTGGCGACTTTGTTGTCGGTACCGGCGAGGACGAAGAAGAGGATGAGGAAGTTGCGGCGCCTTTGGTGGGGAAAAAGAAGAGCATGAATGTGACATTGAAGGACGTCAATATCTCTAGGGATGGGAAGGTTATTGTGGCTGGACGTGAAGAGAGTGGGAGAACTGCAGCAGAAGAGGAAGGTGTGCATTTAATTGATTCGTCGAAAACTTTGGCGAGAGGTTAAACTCGTTTGTGCTCAGAATCCGAAGAAGACTCTGAGGAGGAGGAGGAAGAGGAAACAAAGCCTGGCGGAGAGGAAACTTCTGAAGAGGAGGTGTGTGAGGTTGCTACGTCTAATATGATGCACTCTGATGCACTCTTTCGTGATCTCAGTCCAGTGAAGAAGAGTCGGAATCAGAGGAGGAAAAGCCGAAAGTGCAATTCCGACCTGTCTTTGTACCTAAGTGTGTCAACATTGCGGGCGCGTATCCCCTGAGCTAACGACAACCGCGTTCTTTCAGGCGTGCACGCGTCACCGTGGCCGAGCGTGATGCAATGGTTCAAGATACTGAGGAAGCAGCAAAACGTAAAGAAGCCGAAGCCGAAGAACGCAAAAAGCAAAGTCACGACATGGTTGCTGAGAGCATACGGCGAGAACTTGCTGAAAGTACGGCCCAAATTTCTGTCCATTATCAAATCTCGACTTCGACATTCCTTTCTTACGATAAATTACAGAGGAAAAGGAGGAGGAAGTTCCTGACATTGACGACACCGATGGGCTGAACCCAGAAGAGGAGTTCGAAGCTTGGCGTTTGCGTGAACTTGCTCGTATTAAACGAGACAAGGAAGATGAAGTGCGACGTGAAGAAGAACGCGCAGAAATTGAACGCCGACGGGCCCTGCCTGAGGAACAGCGCATGCGCGAAGACCTCGAGCATGCAACCAAATCGAGAGCGGACAAACCCAAGGGCCAGCGGAAGTTCTTACAGAAGTATTGGCATAAGGGAGCGTTTCATCAGGTACATGGAAGCATTTCGTGCATCCCTCGCCTTCTGCTGATAAAACCTGTTTGCCAATAGGACCAAGAAATTCTTCAACGTCATGACTACACGCAACCGACGGTTTCGACTGTCGATGTGTCCCTCTTGCCAAAGGTCATGCAAGTCCGCAACTTTGGCAAGCGGAGCCGTACCAAGTACACGCATCTCGTCGATCAAGACACTACTCAGGGTAACGGTGGATTTGGTGGTGGAGGTGCGGTGAAGGCTGGAGGGACGTCTACTCAAACGGGTGGCTGCTTCTTGTGCGGAGGTCCTCATTTGAAGAAAGGCAGGCTTCTGTATTCGTTTCTGGTCTAAATCGAGGCTGAATGCTTCGCTTTCAGATTGCCCGCAAAGTCAGGATATCGCACCCGGCTTGCGTCCGACGACGGGCGCGAATGGGATCGCTCCCTCCGACAGTGGGTCGCGTTCGTGGAGCCAGGGCCGGTGGGAACAAAGGCGGGATTCAAACCGAGATCCGGTCGACCGGAGTGCGGCGCAAGCGCGCGACTCACGCTACGACGATCGAGAGGAGGGTGAGGAGGTTGACTCGCTTCCGCACGGGAAGCGTTCGCGACGTGGGGACGACGAGTACCGGCGCTCGCGGGGTGCTCGCGACGAGTCTGACCACAGGCGTCGGAGCAAGTCTCCGAGAGGTTGGAACAGGGACCGGGACGATCGTCGGAGTTCGGGACCGAGGCGCTCGTATTCTCCGCGAGATCGCCGCTCCCGCTCGCCTCCTCCTCCTCGGAGGCGTAGGGATTCGAGATCGCCACCTCCATCACGTAGGATATCACGCCCCTCACGCTCACGGTCTCCTGACGAGAAGAGAAGACGGGTTGATTAGGACGGAATAATTGGGCGTAATGTTTTTTGCCACATATTTCGGGCGGGCCACGCCCCAAACTTTTAGTCGCATACATATCTGCACCTTGTTTCAAGTTGAATGACAGGGAGGCCTAGGGATATCTCGTGCTGGACAATGAATATCCACATGGCCCGCTAGATGAGTAGCAAGGACTGAGTGAGCAAGATTGGAATGCGAGCAACGTCATTACATTTGGTTAGTTCATCCGCCACAATTACAACTAAGTTTGGTGCGCATAAAGATCTGGAGTTGTAAATGATGACTTCTTGTGTTCGAGGTGCCATTACCTTGGTTCTGAGATCGTCTGCTAAAATCGACTGTGTAAACTCGGGTCTGATCTAGCCGGGGCGGGGCCAGATCTTCGACTGGCCCAGTTTTGGATCAGAAACAATCACAGGAGCCCTCAAGCAGCAGATCGTGATATGGACATCCAGTACAGAGTGCTCCAGCCGTACAACCAGCGTTGTTCTTGACGTCCTCAGAGTTCTACTTACTACATTTACTAGCCCACTGTCCATAACGCCGATTAGATTGTTGACTATTGTGCATGGTTATATCCGCGCTGGGCATATGTGTCAGTTCAAAGTACAAAATCCACAGCAACGGCACTGTAACTAAGTAAACCTGGGCTACGGGTGGGGTTTTTCCGTTTTAGCTCCCGAGAGGGAACGTGGCTGCGTTCTCACCCGTACTTGTTCGGGCCCACTCACCATACGCCTGTCAATCACCACTTCTGCCCTCCCTTTGGGGATTGATTTTGGCTGGCTTCCGCCCCCATCGCAATGCGTATCGGATCGTGGAGACGTAGCACAGAGCCCAAAAGCCGCTCCAGCTAGAACCGTAAGTGGGTAGCCGGTAATGTCTTCTCCCGGCCGAGTTCGCCATCCGCTGGGAAGCTCTCATAAACTTCCTGCTCCCGGACGGTATGCCTAGCCTACAAATCACTTTTCCTTTCCTCCTCCCTTGAAGATGGCGCAGCGAACTGTCAAGGTAGCCGTCGTCGGCTCCGGGCTCGCAGGGCTGACCTCGGCGCACCTGCTCTCAGTCGCGAAGCCCAGAAACGAAGATGTGGACGTAGAGGTCCACCTATTCGAAAAAGTGCGCGGGTCTTAGCTTGTCTCTGGCTGAACGCGTTCGCTAACGTAATGGGGGGGGGG
>JAZHGK010006505.1:0-11712 GCA_037855215.1 Waitea zeae | reverse complement strand
TGAATCTGCATTTATAACCCGCAACAGTAAACTAAGTACAAGACGCGGCCCACAATATTCTACACGATGATGGAAAGTGAGAAATAGAGTGAAAGGAATAGGCGAGCATTGTTCGGTGACATTGGGTGGGGTGTGCGTATATGTGCCCCTGGACGATATCATTGTAGCGTAGACATGAAAGGAAACGGATCGAGACGGATCGAGACGGAGAACAGGACTGAGCAGGGCGAGAGAAAGAAGCGAAACGAATCAGCAGAAGAGAGAAAACAAGAAAATCCCTACCCGTTGTCAGCTCAGGTCACTGAGGGCTCGGCCTCTGGGTCAGGTCAAGGTCCGTTGGGAGTCCGGCGGGTCGGGGTCCTCGGGCGGAGGCTCAGCCTCGACGGCATCCGGAGGCTCTTCTGGGTCCGAATCTTGAGGTTCGAAGCGAGCGAAGGGAGGGGCGAAGGCGCCGGAGAGTGCGATAAACTTGATGACCGCGACGAGGCCCTTCTCAGTGGAGAGGAGGGTGGTGATGTTGAGGCACCTCGACGCGGCTTGCAGGATATGCACGTGACTTTATTCTCTTCGTGAAACTCGGAGTCGTTACATTCAGCTACACCTCTCATCAGTTACTTTGCAATCAAGACGATTCGCTGCGCGGACCAAGTATTGCACTTAAGTGCAACCCATCTGCAGCAGTGTTGTATCACAGAGTGGCCTGAAGAGCGATGGTTTAACTCACTATGTATCTACGCTGCGCATGCCCCGCGACCACCTGAGCCGCGTGGGATTGGAGGCCGCGGGTTAATTGCGGGTGCCATCGGTCACCGCGCCTGGACTCTGCAGCGTACCAGAAGGGGACCGAGGGAGCCCTCTTCCCTTTCCCTGGTTCGGCGGCCCCGGTAGGTGGGGTGGGAGAAGAAGCGAGAGAGTTAAGGTGACTGCGTGTGGGCGAGCGATGGCATGTGTATGTGAGCGGTGCGCCTGTGCGAGAAGTAAAATCGTGAGAATGAATAGCAAGCAGACCGCGGCAGACCACGCTTCTTTGTAGCCCTGGCCTCAAGCTCAGAGTCGACGTTTTAACGTCCAAGCTCAAGTTCCGTGACTCTCCAAGCGTCTGTGACATGTGACCGTCAAACAGGCGAGAACGTTGCTGAGGCTAGTAGTAGCTACGTGACGAGCATTCTCCAAAGACCGCATCTGCATCAGCCCTCTGCTTTTGTCTGTTGTCGCTCACATATCTCTCGGGTCACTCGAAACTCGACGCGCCCTCCGCGAGCCCACGTTCAATTGGGCCTGAAGCCTGACGCGTGATTGCCGTCCGTCAGACTCTCTCGACGTTTTTCAACACGACACAGAACAGAAGCTTCCAACTCAACACGCCATCCAGCAATATAAACTGAGCCGCCGTCATGAAGGACTACTATCCTCTGTGCATCTGCCTCCGATTTTCCTTACAGCAGTTGCTCTCCCACCCAGCGTTGTTGCGCTCTTCAGACTAGCACATTCTATCCACTTCCACTCTTTTTTTTGTTTACCAATGCCCCATTCGGTCCCGCAATTGCCCCACATCAAGCGTTGCGAGCCTTGGTTCGCTGACGGAAACCTCCTTCTCATCGCAGAGGACGGCGCGTGTGCCTTCCGCGTACACGCAGGCGTGCTGGGGCGGCACTCGCCCTTCTTTCGCGCGCTCGCCTCAATCCCGCAACCGCCCAGCGAGGAAGATGAAGGCGGCACGTTGAATGTCCTCGAAGATGGCTGCGGTGTCCTGAGAATGCTTGATAGCATGCAGGACTTGAGTTGCCTCTTGAGGGGGTTGTACGACGGCCTGTGGGTACTTTCGATTTAGTGCGGCTTTAGTGCAAACGTTTAGATGATCTCGCTCGTAGATACTGCTCAAAACCCCGCGCACACCACCTCCCTAGCCTCGCCTCCATCCTCAAGCTTGCAGACAAGTACGCCTTCGACGTACTCCATACTCAAACCCTCCTTCGCTTCAATCAAGACTGGCCTTCGACCCTCTCGAAGTGGGATGCGCGGGAGAGCCTCGCCACCTATCCCGGAGAGCTGGGACAAAAATACTCGCCGCGCAAGTGCTACGCCCACCCGTTGCTCGTCGTTCGAGCAGCGCGGGAACTCGGCAGGCGGGAGCTTCTCCCGAGCGCATTTTACGATTTGAGTCGATATTCTCCGATGGCGATCGCATCCGGCATGTTGCGCAATCGAACCACTCAGCGTGACATCGCGGAAGGCATGGAAGGACCTGAGGAGTCTATGCGACCCTCGCTTGAGGACCTCCTTATCATCCTGGGCGGGCGCGAGGCCAGCCGACGTTACTTTGCATGCTTCGTTGCCCATGCGCTCGAACGCCGCGCTCCTCACCCGGACTGTGCTTTCGCCTCTACACCGACTACGGACGCCGTTGCTCCCCTCATGCTGCCGGTGCTGCTTGATACAGAACAACCAAACCCTACAGCCGACGTTCTTGCTGTCGAACCACCATTGGCAATCCCGCCTACCGGTGCGGATGAGAGGTCTGACGTACCCTCCAAGACGCCATGCGCCCGTGCCTTAGCAAACATTACCTGCCACATGCTTCGTCATTTGGCAGGCCTTCCGCGCGGGCGAGAGGCCGATCCTCTACACGTACTAGCCCAAGTAATCTCCATGTTGACCGACCCCGCCTGTGAGCCAACCGTCGAACTACAGAGCATATGTAACGTGTGCAAGGCAAGCCTCATACTCGACATGCAGGCGGCTAGGGAGGACATTTGGATTTGTATACCTGGTTGGTTTGGGCTGGGTAGCTGGGAAGAAGTATAAACTAACGATGACATTGAGCATAGGCTCTTTCGGGCGCTACATCACATAATTACTCATACCATCTATAGCAATCTAATCTTGTACCGCACAGAAGTTCAAACATCTACGAGCACGACATCGCTCTTAATCTTGTTCCTCTCTTCGAACATCTCATGAGTCACGATCGCACCCTCGACAAGGTTGTAGCATTCATCAGCGTATCCGTGTGCGTCCGCAGTGACCGTCTGCTGAGGCAACTGGATCGTATCGCTCGCCTTCTTGGTCAGCTTCGCGCGAGGTTCTTTGAGGGACCAGAAAACGTCGATGAGCGCAAGCTGGCAGTGATGCCCATCTGGTGGGCGGACGACGAGCACCGAGTAGTCGACACAGCCGAGGTCGGCGAGGAAGTTGAGGTCCTTTCGGATCTGGGAAAGGTGCTCCGCGCGGGAGGCGGAGGACATCAGGAGCGGCTTGGACGGAGGCAGGACGTCGGTCACGCCGGAGAGATGGAGGCGTTCGGGCACGAGGTCTCGGTAGGGCTCAACGTAGCTGGTGGGCTTGAGGTCAAACATTTCCCAGTCATCTTTCTTGTCGAAGGCGATGTTCTCGAGAATAATGTAGTGAGATGGGGAGGCCCTGGTGTGTGTGAGAAAGCGTGAAGAGAAGCATACAAACGTCAGCACTCACTTGATCCATTCTCCAATTCGGTGGTCGAATGAGTACAACATGTCGAAGATCTTGTTGATCATGGTTCTAGGGTTCTCCTTTACGTAATCGAAATAAGCGGGTAGAAAATGTGCGTGTAAGAAGTGATTCTCGAAGGTTCGACCTAGTGACTTGAGCAAGAAGTGGTTGTCGTCTGAATGGAAGAATAGAGAGCCGGAAAGCCCAACAGTTCCTAATGAGGACCATTTCCCTAACGTCTGTAGACAGAAGACAATTCAAGCGGTAACAGTCGTAAATGCACAGGGTAAAACGCAATAGCCTACAACGGACTCGCCTCTCGTTTGTACTCTTCTTCGTCGACACCCCACATCCTCCTCAGCTCCTGAAATCGCACTGGGGCATTGCGGTGCAGCTTCATGGCATACAAGTTCATCAGCCCCCCCGGCACCCATCTACGTTTGTATGGCACGAGCTCCTTGGCCTTCACGCCATCGCTTCCGACGTCCTCCTTGAAGGCATCGTGTGCCGCGCGGAGGGTGACGGCCTCTTTGTACTTGGCCGGTGAAAGGAGCAGCTTGAAAGAGAATTGGTAGATGAAGAGGAGAAGCGCGGCAAGGATTGCAAGAACTTGAGGCGTGCTGAGGTCGGAAAGGCGAGAGGAGAGGTGTGATGACATTGAGTGTTGCTGTGAAGAAAAGGACACGCTAGAACGGGGTGGTTGACGTCTGAGTTATAGGGGTATTTTTCGTACATCTTGATATGTTCTCTGCTGATGCTATCAAGTGATGAGAGCCAGTAAGGTAGCCGAGCAGTTGATTGTCGTGTGAGCAGTGAGCGAGCTAATGACGTCACTGACCAGGAGAAAGACAAAGGAAGAGCCAGCGACGTCAGCGTTACTTTCATCAATTTGAAGAGATACGGCTCTCACGTATCACCTGATCGTATCGCAACTCTTACTTCATCATCGAACGTCTATATTTGTTTGAAGTCAACAAAAAATAAAATGCTTGATATTCCTGAACGCATCGAAGCTCCCCACTCATCGATACACACGTACTAGAGCACATAGGGCGGCCAATCTATCGCGCTAGGCAGTATGCTTCGGTAGTGAGTCGCTGCTAAGTACTTGCGGGTTTCCACAGTCATACAGGGATTGGCTGATAAAGCGGCACTGAGTAGTTGCGAGTACTTATCTCAGGCGGAGCTTCTACTGCGTGCTGTAGTCGTGGAATTCAAGCGACGTTAGCGATTGGTCTGGAGAACACATTTGTTTAATTCAAAAGCTAACTATATACGTTCCCCTTTGCTCTCGTGCTGGGTAGGGCGCTTCTGATCACTCTCAGTACAGTCACACGAGACAGGCCTTCGTGCCTCGCGCTCATGATCGCGGCGGTGAGTGGACCAACAAGTGGTCTGAGTTTGTGGAGAACGCATTTTCCTGTGAAGTGAGAGGAAGGATCCCGTGGTAGAAGCATTGGAGCTCCAAAGTTAAACTCTCTTCCTGTGGCATCTCAGCCAAAACTCAAGCTTTCAAGCTTGATTGAATCGATATGTGCGGCCGCAAGATCAGAGTTGATCGCCAGAACTCATCCCGCGAATTCCTGGGCATTAATACGGATAAAGGATGTATGTATATTAATTTGAATATGTAATTCATGTTCTGTACGTACATTTAACGTCTGTTCATGATTTGGTTGTTAACACATGCATTCCGGGCCACGAGTCTGATAAAATAGATGTTCATCCGGGTTTCGAGAATCGACGCGTCGAACGGAGTTGTTAGAATCCCGCAGAATTGAAGTCAAAATTTGGCCGAACGATGCCTATATATCACTGTAATCGGAACAAAGTACTTATGAATACACCGTCTATAGATGTGTACAGCGGGCACCAAGATAGATCGCGATCTATCTTGGTGCCCGTTATACATGAGCCCAGACGAGCCCTCTCACGTTTGTGTACCTGAAGTTTTGGAGAAGTTGACACAGCGTACTTATACAATCCGGGTCAACGCTAACACTTGTTCATGGAAGGAAGCGACATCGTTCAGGAGAAAAGAGAGAGAGAAAGCTTGAGCGTGAAGCAGAGGGCATCTCCTGCGGTGCGTTCAACATAACAGTCATAGTACGTGTATCAGGTTGCTTAGACCAGTCGAAGACGCGGAACAGCACGATCATGCTTTACCTCCGTCAACCACTTTCTCAAGCAATGCTTCTATGAAGTCCCCGGCATCTTCAAAATGCTACGTACAAACAATTGCCATTTATATTTCAGTTTACCTGCTTCAATCAATTCACTTGGCTTCAACAACGTTGGCCCATGAATATTGAGCGGACACACGTTCTACTCCGTCGATGGACGTCCTAGGCCTGAACTCTCTGTAGCTCCATTGCTGTATTCCTGTGCCTCAAGCACAACTGTTCACGAATTGATATTCACCCATGGCCTAGTCACACTTGCCTCGTACAGACAATCATCCACATCACTCCCGACACGAAAGCAAGGACCAACGTGGCTCCGACGCCACAAACAGACACAAGCTTGTAGCAAATTTCCGAGCAGAGACGACGAGAAGGGCAAGATCGAGCACTCCCCAGCCTCGTGTAGGGTGGTGGCTCTCCTACAAACGCCCTGTTTTTCCATCTCATATCAGTCGTTTTGACATGGTTACCAGGCAGCTTGCATCCACAATCATAAATAGAGGAGAGCGCATTCTCAACATCCGTCCCTGCTTCCAAAAAACGCGGCTATGACGGACAGGGTCTGCAGTTTCAAGCATGCAAGTCCTTCGGCACTCGATGGTAATCACGCGGCCGCCCTTGACGTGCACAGCGCGCCTGTAAGCGGGCGGCGCGTGTTTCATCCGCAGTGGGTATTTACGTACCGACAGTGTGGGCGAGAGAAGGCGACCCGCGTCTTAACTCACGTTGAACGCAAACTTTGAGGCGGTGCGTAAACGATAAACCTCTTTTCGGGACGACGAAGAATCACTTGGCTAAAGGTACCCTTGAAATAGTACATACTTCCCTCCTCTTTCCCGGAAAGCATAAGAGCTCCAGCATCTCTGCGTCCAAACTTTTCTCCCAGCCCCGCTCCCTGGTTGTCCCTCCCCATCGCCGCGGTGACTTTCCCCACCCCTCAGCCCACTCTCCACTGCCGAGCCTTTACGGTCTCCCACAACTGAGCGTCGGACGTCGTCCGCCCTTGTTGACCCAGCACAGCCGAGGATTCTCCCTCGTGAGAGTGACGTCAACTCGTATCCATTCTTCTGGTTTTTGAATCCGCCGCTCCGCATCCCGCCCCCGCCGGTCTTCGGCACGCGTCATCCGCTCCAAGAGCCGTAGCTCCGCCCCTCACTTGTCGGTACATTCGGCAGGAGTTCCAGGATTGAAAGAGCGGACAAAACAGTTGTGATCTCAAAAACTCTCCCACCAGCCCACCAATCCTTCCCGCTTTTCCGACCCCTATCCCACTCGCCACTCCCTCCAATTCGTAGAGAATCTTTGCTCTCGCCGTAGAAAACATTACGCCATGTCTTCTTATGCCTATTATCGCCAGCGGCCCGGTTGGGGCACCCAACAGGTACCTATTTCTGGCCATCAGTATTCTTGTCGCAAATGAACTGATCGTTTCTGCTTGCAACTGCCACCTAATTTTGACAGTTCCAATTCGCTGCACCACCCGTGCCTGCTTTCCGACCAGAACCTACATGGGGAGGTCGTGACTATTACAGCGCGGCCGCTATGAGCCCTGACCTGTAAGAAAGATAGCCTCAGCTTAGCTTCGATCCTTGATTTTCTGACTTACGTCCGCAGTGGAGTCTTCGACACCGCGTACAACCGCATTCGGGCCGGAGGTTCTTCATACAATGGTGTCGGATTTCACGACGCTCGTAGTGCTCACAGACGCGCGTATGGCGGTCTTGGCGAGCTGAACATGATGCTCCCCAACGAGCTCGGTGCAGCCGCTGGGTATGAGGCATATCGTAACTGGGTCCACAACTCATCTGTGTATGAACCTACTCGTTTCGACGACGAACGTCAGCGGGAGGCTCTAATCGGTCTGGCGATGGCGGAAGGTACTACTTTAATTTGTGAACGATACCGATCAACTTTGCTGATTTTCAACGATAGCCACTCGCCTCTGGAACTCTGCTGGACGCCGATTGGATCGCTATGGCATGCAGGAAGCCTGCGAGGCAGCAGCAGCAACCGTCACTGTGATTATGGATCAATGGCGCGATCCCTATGCCATGACGAGCAGCATCCCCTACTCGAACACTTCATCGCCCTACAGCTCCAGTGTTAGTGTTGGCAGCACCGACCCGTACGCAGACGACGAAATTGCGTTCCGCCGCGCTCACAGCCCGAGTCGTCGGCACCACCACCACCATCACCGTAGTCGCTCTTCCACGAGCATGGTACCTGGTCTCGTCAGCGGCGGTGCCGGCGCGGTACCTATCCCCATGCCAGGCACGCACCAATCTCCGTACGGTGCACCAATGCCCCTGTCCGGGACGGGCATGTCTCCCAACACCTACGGCGGAATGCCCGTCTCCGTCTCCGTCTCCCCTTATGGCGCGACCATAGCTCAGCCGCAGCTCGTGAATACCGTCCCGCAGATGGTGTACAACACCCAGCCGCAGCCGCAGCCACAGCCACAGCCCGCTCAGGTGTTCCCAGCACCAATGCCGCAGTCGTCGACGATCATTCTCCAGCCTACTTCCTCGTCCAGACACCGACACGGCCATCATCACAAGCATCGGTCACGCAGCCGGACTCGCGACAGTGGACATGATCATCATCATCATCGCTCGAGGAGGTACTCTGACGCAGCCAACTACTACTACGGCCAACCTTCGACAGGCACGAGTGGACTCGTCGCCGCACCACGCGTAATGAATACCGGCGGCAGCATGGGCATGCCAGTGACCTATGGCCAACCAGTTGTCGCTCCATCGTATACGACTGCGTACCGTTATTGATTAGTTTTCCACGGGAAAGGAACAATGGTTTGAACATTGCTTTCTTGTGTTTTATAGCTGGGTGTCTCGCTGGGTCGTGCCGCTGTGCTGTTCAGCCATTTGGTTGTACTTGTGAAACTCTGCTCTCGATATTCGTAATCATGTAACATAGCGTGTACTTCTTTTGCCTATCTTTATCTATAGAATAAGTCATACATCAGAAGTCTGACGGAACATGAACGAGTTAGATGTTCCTCAAAATGTATCTGCTACAAGTATTGGGGTTTCTTCATATCAAGATCCACTGATCAGTGACTTTTCTGTTGATAAACCTGGTCTGCAAGTTCAGGATGGCCATCCCCATCTTCATCCGGATACAGCTGCAGGAAACGGATGTATTTTCAGTGCGAATTAGGTTCGCTCAGCACCACAAAACGCACCTTGCCAGGGTTGAAGATGCCAAGTGGATCGATGCTTCGCTTTATGTGCTTCATGAACCTGACAGTGGGAAGGCCGAGTTCGCGGTTAAGGTATTCCTTCTTTCCGAGCCCTACGCCATGCTCTCCCGTACAAGTGCCATCCATGTCAATCGCACGCTCGACCATGCGATGTACAAGGCCAGAAACAACTTTGAGTTGATCATCGTTCTCAAAAAGCAATAACGAATGGAAGTTGCCTGCACCAAGAGCCTCTGGAATCAAGAAGGTTTCAAGCTATTTGGTGTAACCAACATACCGTCTCCAACATGGCCAACAACGGTGGACACAATGCCGGACTGCTTGATATCAGCTTTCGTTTCCTTCACGAGATCTGGTAATCGTGATACAGGCACACTTTAGATAGGTTTAAGCATTCAAATTGGCGTAGTTGAGTTAATTTTCTCACTGACCAAACATCCGTACTCCAACCCTTCGCATTTGGTACAAGTGAGAGGCTGGACCAGAGGGCGTTCTTGCTAAAGAAAGCAGGCACGGTGAATTGTCTCAATCCGAAGCAAAGTGAGTTATCAACCCACCGGTCGTTCCACAGATCATTAGCCTCCCTCTGCGACTCGGCAACCATAAATCCCTTACTACCGTGTTTTTTGCAGATGTCCCGCGCAATTTGTGCTGCTTCTTCCAATGAGCGGGGGGTTGGTCCTTGGAACTTGATGAATAGTGAGTCGACCTCAGGATACTTGCGGGCGGACACGCCAAACGTGTTGGTTGCTCGCATGAAGTCGTCATCGCAGAGCTCGATGCACTCTATGAGCAAAACAGGTATTTAGATAAAATCGCATACAAATACACAGTAAAAAGGAGAGGGAGAAACGAACGTATGCCCGTGCCAGCATTGACTATGTCGATTGAAGCAGCAACTGCTGCGCGAGCGTCGGGGAACTGAACAACTGCAACAGACGTAGGTAATATTGGTGCGAGCTTGACCGTGAGCTCAGTGACCTGGGAAGAGGAGTGCTATCAGAATCGATGTTATATACTGTGCATATCAGGCACGTACGATACCGAGGGTACCCTCTGATCCGATAAACAGTTTCGTCACGTCAAAGCCAGCAGAGGACTTGCGCGCGCTAAGCAAGGATATAAGTTCAGAGCTTTCACATGCCAGCTGGAAACATACCGTCTGCGAGTTTTGATCACCTCGCCAGAGGGCAAAACAATTGTCTGGAAAATTGTAAGTACAAGCCCGTAGAAACTCAATTAAAAGCTTACAGCGTTCAAAAACCACTCTCCTCTGGCAGTCCCATAGCGTACAGCATTTGCTAGCTTATGTCAGAACAGAGGTTAGAGCAAAGCTTGATGAAAACGTACTGCCAGAGCAACCTGTGTTGAACATCCCACCAAGAGTTGCACCAGGTCCGGGATCGAGCTGAGGCACCAAATCAGAACGTTAGTATAACTTTCCCTCCCTGCGTAGATTTGAGAAACTTACAGGCACAAATAAATTGATGCCTGTCGTTCGATGATAATCAGAATCCTGATCGCTGTACTCAGGCTATTTCTGCTCACCCCGTTTCGTTAGTTCTTCGTTAAGTTGAACGTATCCAACACCGGGCTGACAAACAACATCCGAATCGGCCTCTTAGTTGTCTCTTTAGTACACGCATGCACGATTGGCTCCAAATCACTTACGGTTAATCTCAATGATTTTGTCCATCAAACTCATATCTAGGCAAATTCCTCCTGACTTGTGCTAAACCAAGATTCGACAGAGAAAAAGGAGTCAGCATATCTCATCATCTCTCACAAAATCCACATGCCCCACGAGTGTGTCCTTCTAGACTTGTACCGCCCGAGTATGGAATGACAGGCATGCGATACTTAGAAGCAATTTTCACAATCTAGGGCGAAAATGAATTAGAGACTTGCGATTTTTTAGAAAAAAAAAAAACTCACCTTCACTACATCTTCTGTAGAATGTGGAAATACGACTACCGAATGGAGCGTGCCTGGATTGAATAAAAGGTCGGTGTATACTCTCCACTTCATTGTGAATACACACCTGGATGATAGTCGTTGGCGGAGTAACCGTGATCGTGTAAAACCTCCTCGTCAGTTGACACTTTTTCCTCATCTGGTAGTGCTCTGCGCAATTCTTCGATGGCTCGACGATAGTCCTCCGGAGAACCAAAGCGGGGAACGGTATTGACTAGGGACGGAGAGACAGCTTGGTTGGCTTCCGCATTCGGACTCCTGGATCCTGATCTTGACGCAGCATAATAGCCTAGTATTCCACCAAAGGCAGTGGAAGTAGCAACGAGTGCATAAATCGATTTTGTTGAAGTTGTGGTCGAGGTAGAATAGACGCGCTTCGACGCGCTGCGCAGAGTGCGAGCTGCGTTGCGGGCGGCCACGGATCGACCAGTAGTGCCAAGTCCAGCACGAGCACCAGGGAGCATGTTAAGAAATATAGTGGGGAATCTCAGAAGCTGGTAATGGCCTGGATTATATCACTGGCACTGCGCCGATGATGGGCAAAGATGTTGCGCCGAGTCGCGTCAGCCGGCATTGTATGATGATTCGTGGCTGAGGCCTGGGGTACCCCGTATGCCATGAAACATGGCAGCGTCATCCATCCTGGAAAGTATAACGCCGTATAAAAGTCTTGAGAAGATGGTACTAACGTTCAAATCTGTGCTGATAGAAGACATGGTTGAGAACGGCATGTTGGCTTGGTTGTTCAAGCCACTGGCCGTTGGACGTCCAAGCTCCAAGGGTCAGCTACACACGGAAGCTCGGACCGATGGACCGACGCACCATTCCCCGTTATCACGGTGGTCGCATGACTCGGACGCAGGCTCT
>JAZHGK010006500.1:0-11309 GCA_037855215.1 Waitea zeae | reverse complement strand
TTATGGATAAATCAAGTCAAAGTGAGTAAACATGCAAACAATTTATGGAGTCAGTGTATGTATTGGCCAAATTGTCTTAGACCTGTGATAAGGGGCAAATGCCTTGTGAGAGAAAACCTTCTTGCTTGAACTGGGTTTGTTTTGCAAATATGGACGGACAGGGTTATTGCAACAAGTGTTGCTTTACCAACTGATGTACATTGAGGTAGCTAAGCTTCCAACACAAATGCTTTTATACTTATATCTCATAGTTGCTGTTGAGTCCCTCACACTGAGAACATGTCAAGTAGTATGGCGGCTACTTAAGAGTCTGCGATCTCACAATTACAACATATTTCTGCTACCTTCTATTTGCGCCAAGTTTCATCGGCTCAACACTCGACCCACAGTGCCGACGGCTCATGGAAATCCTTTATCCACAGGTAGTCCAACTCACGATTGGACGGTCCGCACCCAACGTCAGCGAAGGATGTCCGATCAGGACCTGGGCTGGGTGTACACTTCTCCGTCCCGACTAGCACGAAACTACCAAATGGCATCTGAAAACACTCTGCCGACTCGTGTCATTGGCGGCCACAAGGCAGCAATCAACAACCCCAACGTCAGCAAGAAAGCAAAGGAGCACTCCCGACAGGTGATCTATTTTGTACTCGACTGCAGAGTAGTGGCCACTGTTTTCTGACACTTCTCCGGCCCTTAGGTCATCGAAGACATGGAGGCTTTTGGTAGAGCAGACGAAGTGCGCGAAGCGTACAACCGAGAGAACGGCGGAAAGGATGAAGTGCGTGTCAATGCTGATTTGAAGGCGACTATGAAGGCGAGTTGTTGCTGAGCTTCACAGCCGGGTGACAGTCGCTCATGAAGAATGGCCAGAATCCAAATGTGAGTGATGAGGCGAAGGACCATGCTCGCGAAGTGCTGGAGAAGAAGAGTGCGATTTGAGCCCTACAGTCATGTGAACCCACGTTGTCCGATAGGCTTGAATAAACGATAGGATGCCAAGTGATGCAAGCCATGTTCGAGGACGAGGAAAACCTAGTTTCAAGCGCAACTAAATTGAAGTGGTAATGGTGCAAGAAATACAAATGAAACGGCCTAGAAAAAAAGAAGAGGCAAAAGGTGATCAATAAAGATAATTGAACAAGACAAGAGAGGATGTTTCGGCACATTACGAAGAGTATTATAAATGGCCTAAATGCATGAGGTTGTGAAGAGTCGAGGGAGGCAGTAAACAGGACCGAGTTCAAGACAGCATGAAAAACGATGATGGCACAACATGGTAAACAAAAGAAGTCAAGGAAATAGGAACGAGTGTGGGTGGTAGGGTCCAAGAATTTAAGAAGATATGCGTCGACGCTTTGGTGCAGGCGTCCCACGATAGTCATCGTCGCGCTCGTCATCGCTGACGGCGACACGCCGCTTCGGCCGGGGCTTGGCGGCCTGTGAGCCGATGACGGTCAGCCGGCGTTGATCATTTCTCCGTTGAAGGTCGCGCAGGTTGACGAAGAGAGATCGATAGAAATCATTCTAGAAAGAGTTCAACGATTGATCAAACCCAGAGTCTCAACGGCTCGAACCGCCGGGTTTGGTGCTTTTTTTTACGTACCTTGCTGACCTTCTCCTTCGGGTTTGTTTGTTTCACTTGTTGGCGCCGTGCGTTATACTGTTCAACCGTCGGAGGTCAGTCACACTGGCCCGTAGATGACCCCAACTCTACTTGAGTTCACACCTTACGCTGTTCCTCCTGCTGCAGTATCAAGAGATGCCTAATCCACTTGTCCATTTCCGTCTCTTCGGGCTCGGTACCAGACCCGTCCTCGTCTTCCTCTTCTTCCCCGCCGTACTGCGGCATCTCGTCGTCGTCAGCCTCGATGTCGTCCACATCGGGCACGGCGTAGGAAGTCACTCGGCGCGCGGTGCTCCGGCGCGGACGCGAAGCCGAGAGAGAGCCGGTGGTGCCGTCGGTGGCGCGCGGTGGCGTCCGGTTGGAATCGGCACCTGACAGTGCAGACGCGGGGCTGTTGTTTTTCGGCGTAGGGGACAGAGCGGAGGAGAGGGAGGAAGAGGGGGAGCGCGCGCTGGGGAGTGAGGGCGGTGGTTCCATCTTCACGCGGAACAACACGCTAGCCGCGTTGTCCTGCCCTAATTCCTGCACGTACTCGGCCTCAGTGCGGTAGAACCGGGCGCCGCTCTCGATTGCGGCCCAGGTCGACCAGGTCTGTGAGAGGCGATAGGTGAGCGATTGTGTAACAGATGATGGAGGTGACGCGCTGAACGAGACGCACGGGTGCATTGCCAAGACGAGCGAGGAGCTGGAAGTGTTTGAGAGTGATAGGAACCGGGAGCGCAGTCTCTGGCTGATTGCGAAGGTAGGGATCGACGATCTGAAGCGGTAGTCACAGTAAGAGAACATGGAATCAGAGGGAGAAAGTAGCTGCGTCAGACGCACCTGCTCGTTCCCGTTGACGATAGCGTGCGTTAAGAAAGTCGCAGTGACGATGCTCATCCTTCCATAAGTGTTGCGTACCCAAGTAGGCACCTGCAATGCCTCGTCTGGGTACGAGTAGAGGCGGGAAGGCGCTAGTGCGCTGTAGTACACGTAGCGACGGTAACGACCGCGAGCGAGGCCCGTTTCATCGATCTTAATCATTGCACTCAGAGGATCTTGCCCAATTGGACCCTGTTAGTAGAACGGGGTGTTAGCAACCATGTTGATCTACCCGGACAATGGGAGGCTCAGACTCACGAGGTGGTCCTCCTTCCTGTCGGGATGCTCCTCCCCAGCGCCCTCCCCATCTACCGGCGTCTCGTTTCCATCACCAATGCTAGACGAGTGCCGACAGAACGTCGCCTTGAACGTCCTTCCACCCTCGTACGCGCACTCCTCTGGGATGCTCTCCACCTCGATCCCGCACTCCTCGACGACGTACCTAAGGATCTGCTGCTCCATTTTGGGGTAGCGCTCGACGAAGTACTTGAGCGTCTTGCCCTTGTACGGGCTGGCCAGGCACCGGATCGCCGCCTTCGCGACCAGACCCTCAATTTCTACCTCAGGGATCTTGAGCACCTGTCGCGCGAAGAGGAGCACAGGCAGTGGATCTTGCACAAACGGACTGCACAGGAGCTCGCCCAGGTCCGTGGGCGTGAGCGGTTTCAGACGCAACATGGCGACCTTGTCGCGTATCTCGTGCGATTGCTTGGTCTTGATGCCGTTGAAGAGGGTGATGAGGACCGCGAGTCTCGCGCCCGGATCGGCAGTGGGGTATTCGCGCTGGAGAGCGCGGAGTGCAGATCCAGTGGCTTTGGACATGATGGATCGAGTCGTGGTGAAGGACTATGACGAAAGGAATGCGAGTCAGTAGGCAGGTTTCGCTTTTTCGTAATTGAGAGGCTACAAACCTTCATGAGCGTCGTAATGAGGGCACTGTAAGAAATGGGCAAACGATTGTTGAGTCCAAGCAGAGCAAATCTAGAACGGGAGCACCCACGGTAGATCAAAGAGGAGAAAGCCTCCTTCATGCAACTTCCGAAGGGCGGTATACGCAGCCGGGTTGGTCTTGATCTCCATGCACACCTCGGCAGCCACTGTCCGACTAAGGAACATCCTGGGTCAAGTACGAGCATTAGCTTCAAATGCAAGGAGAGAGAGAGAGCACGCGATGCGAACGCACCGGGGATGTAGGCTGGGGAGCGTCTTGACGTGCTTGAGGATCTCCTCCGTATGGGTCGCTGCACGTGCTGTGCCTGTGCGCTTCTCAAAAATCTTACGGAAAACGAGGTCCCGGTACTGCCGAAATTAAACTTTAGCGGGTGCCTGGCACGGAACTAATGAAAAAAAAAACCTTGACATACCTTGTCATCGACGACGAACCCGTTTGCGACGGCGAGCGTCAGGATGCGGGGTTTGATGGACCAAGCGATGGGGAACTGGGCCATGAGGGGATCCTGATAGCAGAATGAGATGGGAAAACGGCTGTTGTAGGACCTGAACATACTTTGTGACAGAACGGTACGAACTACGCAAGTCAGGGGAGAAAGAAAGAAAGAAATAAGTTTCATGGATCGCTAAGAACAAAGACGGACAGAAAAAAAACACGCACTTTGTACTTTTCCATGATCTCCTGGACTTCCTCCCACTTGACCTGCTGGCCCCCGGACGGCAGACGGCCCTCTGAGACGAAGCGGCCGACGACGGCGCCGTCGTCTGCGCCCTTTTCAGACGGGATGTCTCCGAAGAGGTCGCCCGCGCGCTTGAGGAAGTGTGCGAAGGCGGGGAAGGGCACGCTGCGCACCCATGTGGACTTGATGAACGGCGCGTGACCGCGGAAGTAGTGGCCGATGGCGATCTGAACGAGGTAGCGTGAGAGGTGCGCGCCGGCGGAGAGGAGCCTCTGTTGGCGATGCGATTCGTGCGTGTATGTGCGTGCGTGCGTGGTGGATAGGGTGAGGGAGTCGGTCACTGTGAGAGATGGGAGGAGAAGGAACGCACGTCGATGACTTGCTCGTTGAGGAGTCTTCCCCTCCCAAGCGCCCAGAAAAGCGCCTCTTGCGTGCCATAACGCTCTATGAAATAGGAAGCGCGGACGTAGGGGTCCGTCGAGAGGGCGTGTATCCGGCGAGAGGTGAGAGTGTAAGATGTGGGGTCGTCGAGCTCGTACAGGACGAGTTGGAGGATCTCATCTGTTTCACGTCCGGGGTTGTGCAGGGGGAGGGGAGAGAGAGAGAGGACCATGTGTGATCAGTTACGAGAAATGGGTCTGAGCGCAGACAGTGAGGCAAACGTACCACACAACTGATTCATAATGGCTGTTCTTGCGTAGACAGAGAGGGAGGAACGGAAAGTGGGACAAGGGAGGGGGCGAAAAGGAAGAGAGAGTGGGGGCGTGATGTATATATGCGCCCGAGGAGATGCGGTGGGCGGAAGCAGACAATCGGCTGTTGTGGCTGCAAGATTCGAAAGGCCCAAGTCCGTCAATGAACGTCGGAAACGACGGATAAGGGGGCGGGGGCGAGGGAAAGGTGGGCGGTGAGAGGGAAGTGGGGGGGAGGGAGGGGATGGGTTGGGCGATGGAGGGAAGGTGCACGGAGATGGACAAGGTGTGAAGAGGGAGCGGGTTCACGCTCAACTTGGGTCGGTCCCAGTCAGAGCTTCATCTCAGCCTGGCCGGTAGTAAACTTGGCGCGGTCCTCAAAAGCCCATGGGCGTCCCACTCGGACTTGGTCCTTTTTTTTTTTCTCCCCCTCCCCCTGAGCTTCAATTTTCCCGCCATCTTCCTATGATATCCACTGGGGGGGCTATCTAAGCCTCGATCATCATCATCACTTACTCCAGAGTACGCCCATACAAAACATCCTTCACTCGGACGCGGACACGCGTTAATGAGGCGCGTCGCCACGGAACCTCCCCCCGCGAAGGTTCACTCGCTCGGATTCGCGAAGCACTCCACCCGTCACCGTTCCATGCCTCACTCCTATATACTTATTGCCTCCCCCCCCCCTCCCACATAGCTGCACAATACGTAGCACGTCACCGGCGCCCTCCGCATCCCACTCAGAACACTCGCGTCGAACTCGCCCTCCACACCCTCCACGGTAGCTTCCAGTCCTTCTTCGCCAGCGACGGCGAGAACGCATCGAAATTCACAGCCTCGAGCCGGCCGAGGTACGAAGCGACAGGAACCTGCGCACGCCGAGGGGGAAAATGAGGCGTGGGCACGACGGGCGCCACATGCTCAGCGAACCGATCCCAGAAGAAGAAGAAAAAAAAAAAAAAAAAAAAAGATACACACACCCCTGCGCGAACAAGAGCGCAACGCAGGGTTTCGTTTTACAGACACTCACCCCGGCCAGAAACACCGGCGCCGCGCGCGCGGGCACCTTCCCCACTTCCCCGTCGTCCTTCCCCGCGAACATCTCCCGGGCAGCGCCGAGGTGCCCGTCCGCGACGCACGCGAGCTCGTACACGGCGTCCTCGATCCCCCTCGCCTCCCCGCCGTGCCGGAACACGTCCTCCTCCCGCACGCCGTGCCGCGCGGTGATCTCCGCGGGGATGACCATCCGCCCCTGCGACGCGTGGAAGGGCAGCGCGCGCAGGAGCGTCGCGATCGTCTGCGCGACCCCCAGGTGCGAGGCCGCGTGCGCGAGCGTGTCTGGGTCGTACGGGTCGGTCGTCGACGGCGCGTGCTCGTGCGGCCGGGAGAGGTTCGCGAACGAGTAGGCTTTGCCGTCCCCGCTCCCGCCCTGCTTCGCGTTCAGGCGCAGCAGCGATAGCAGCAGGTACAGCATCGTCGACGACGTCGACTCGGCGTGTGCCGTCAGCGACTCCACCGTAAAGTGAGTTGGGTTCTCGAGTTCGGCGTCCTGGTCGCATACGTCAGTGCATGCGTCAATCGGAGGGAGTGGTGGCGGTCATTCCATACCCGGGCGTCGATGATGCGCTTGAGATGGTACGGAGCGAGGTGCGAACGTTGGGCCGCTTCGAAGAGCGCGAGTGCGATGGGGTGTCTCGTCGGTCTTCCCTGTGAGAGTGCGCGCGGGTGGCAGCCGCAGCCGCAGCGGGTCCCCGTTCGATGTTGGGATCAAACCAACGTATGACCGCACACGGCGCGGACAACACGCACCTCCGACATGGCCTTCACGACGTCCCTCCACCACTGGAACTTCATCTTCCCGATAAGCGCGTTCCTCCCAGACTTGTCGAAGACGGACGCGAGCTCGACCTGTGGTGTGGTCACACGATCCCCAGCGAAGTGAGCCACATTCCTCCCGCATTGGAGGGGGGATTTAGGAAAATCCCACGCACGTAGAAAGCCCTTAGGGCGAAGTAGTCCGCCTGTGCGTCTTTGGGGAAGAACGGATGGAGCAGATAGCCTTCGTAATCGTGCGTGCGCACCAGCTCCCTGCAGTGCGTCGCCGGGTCGTCGTTGCCCACCGTCGAGCTCATCGCGGCCGTCGACGCGGATCGCATAGGCGCTGAGGCGCTGACGAGCCTCAAGCTGCCCGCCCCATAACGCAGTAGCACATCTCCGCCGGTGCGTGCGAAGGCCGAGGACCCTCGAGGAAGAGTTTGGGCAAGCATAGTCTCTGACGTACCCCGTGACTTGAGGGCCCCGTCCGGCATCGGAACGGAAAAAGCGTGCGAGCGAAGTACGGAAGCAAAAAAAAAAAGACACTTGCGTCACCTTTGATTGTCGGCCGATCCAATCCGACAGCAGATAATTAAGACGTTCTCAGACAATCATGCTGAATAAGCATTCCAAAGTGAGAGCGCTGTGGATCGTCACCTGATCACCTTCAGGCTTCGTGAAGAAATGTGACAAAGGTCTCCCATGATTTTCTGAGCAAAACAGGCATTTCAATTTCAATTCTTTGATCAGCACACTCGATTTTATAGTAAGATCGATTAGCACACTCCTTAGCCACAACCAGCTTTCGAAGGATGCCTTTTTGTGCCTGCATCAAGAGCTAACTAAGAGCGACGGCTGCCTTTGCACGTATTCTATCTCTTTATGTAAATCAACAACTTTAATTTTATACAGCAGAGGAGCAGATGCTTGAGCCGTTTTATTTGCTGATATACTTATGGTAGAGATGTTCATCTTTCCCTCCCGTCCACACAACATTCCCTACAGCTGAACGTATGTCATCCAAATCATCCGGGTGTCCTCTCCCCCAAGCGCAGTTTTCAAATCGAATCGTCTCTACGCCTGTTACAAAGCCTGCGCGGGCTCTGAGCCAAGCTGACAGCAGCTTTTTCTGAAAGAGATCTTTGTCTGCTTCGCGAATGACGAGCGTGCTCAGGTTGGGCAAGATCCCATCTCCTGGGCGGAAGATGCCTTTCCGGAAGGGATCAACCGACGAGAAGCCGCCATAGTCCAAGGTGAGCGTGCGGACTTGCTGGCCGATCCACTGACGGACTTTGTGGAACCCGCGGTTTCCATAGGCCCGGACCTGAACTCTCCAGACTTGAGAGGCCGACGACATGTGAGCGTCGATACAGATATTGTTAGGGTCGCCCTCCGTGCAAGTGAAAAGCGTCACCGATGCTTCTACGCCCTGCCAGGAGATAGGCTGCTTGCTTGAACCAACACGTTCTAAACCACCCTGGAAGGCGGCAAGGTCCTGGAGAGTTTCATGACTGACTGAGGCATTCACGTCGAAATGAAGTTCGCTGAAATGGGGCAGGGATAGTCTAGAAAGGAGCTGCAGTCCCTGAGACAAACTACCACTAAATTGAACTGAACGCAAATTCGGCATTTCGATCAAATGCGAGAATGGAACGCACGCGCGTGCCTTGGATTCCAGTCTGGTTCTTCGCAAAATGAGGACCTCAAGGTTAGGCATCTGAGAGAAAAGATGTGCTAGACCACTATCGTCAATGCCGAGCTTAATTACCCCTCCTGCAAAGTCCAAATGGCGGACGAAAGCAAACGCAGGGAGTTTGGTCTTTTCCATGATTTGGCAGTCCCTTAGTTCAACTCTCTGAAGATGTGGAGCATCCCCCCCCAGAAAGTCTTCTGTCAGGTTGTAAAACCCAGATCTGGTGGAGGGGAAGACCGAAAGATGCTCTAGTAGCGGCGCAGATTTCACAGCTCTAAATCGGTCTGTAGGTAAGGTAGCTCGGTATGAGCTAAAAAACAGCGAGCTAGTCGACGAGATCAAGTCAAATGGCAGGAACCACCAGGGTTCAGAGTGCAGGTCGCAGTCAATCGAAGTTGTCCGTGTCTCTGGATCAGATGCATGCACTACTAAAGGGATTCTTCCTGCTCGCGAAGCACACAGCCGCGCCCAATCTGGTCTGGTACTATCTATGTGACACCACAGAGAGGGAGTTGCTAAAGATAGTTGTCGCAGCCGAGAACAGGTTTGAGTTATGTACTGCCAGGTAGTTTGTGATGGTGCGTATTCATCGTACTTTACAAAAAGTGGCAAGTCAGGTGGGTGACATTCGTCTCGAACCCGTAAAAGAATGGATTGGATGATTTCAACTGGCATCCGTAGCAGTGGTGAAAGGGAGTTACGTTTGATGCGTAACAGGTGAACACTTTGGAGCAGGAGCGTTATCTCAACATCGATCGATTCTCGAGCTTGCTGGTACGAGTCACTGACAGTCATGTTGGCAAATGGGAAAGGGCATCGAGATTCGAGTGTGAGGGCGAAAGAACCGCGTAGCTTTACTTCAAATACTTATAGAAGATTATGTAATTAACGAGGATTAGTACTGACGCAAATACCTGAACGTACTTTTCAAGGCTTAGCGGGCAGGGTTTTCTCCGCGCAGAATGGTCATATCACATACGATACAGTATTGGTAGAAAGTGACAATGCGGAAGAAAAAGAACAACAGTACAAAAAACATATCCCTCTCTTTTACGAGTGTGCTCACGCATGAAGAAGGGAAGACTGACAACAGATGCCCCATCCATAGCTTACTCCCGCGAAGCCTCAATGCGCTTGCGCGCGACCTGGCGACGGTTGAGGCCGGTGAAGCTCGTGGCAACAGCATCCTTATCCTTTGACCGCTCAACCTCTTCGTCGGCAGCCGCAAGGTGGACCTCAATGTGACAAGGGTGCCCCTGGTAAGGGTTGATACGACCGTGTGCGCGGTAGGTACGGCGGCGGGTCTTAGGAGCCTGCTGAACGACAATGTTCTTGACAGTAAGCTCTTCAACATCAAGGCCCTTCGCGTCAGCGTTGGATTCGGCGTTCTTGAGCAGGCGGAGAATGAATTTGACCGACTTCTCGGGCCAGCGACCTGTATATTTTGCACATGAGCAATACGAAGATAAAAAAAGCGTTGAACACGCACCCTGCGTCGCCTTAAACTGCTTCGCCTGGCCAGTACGCCCAACACCTCCAGAGAAGCGGCGGAAGGGGATCACCTGCTTGTGATCGGAGACATCAGAAAGGTAGGTGTACGCCTTGCTGAGCTTGAGCCCTGAGTGATCAGATGAGCATTATCTCAGTCACCTGGTGAATCTACACACCGGTCAGCGCAGCCGCAACCTCCCGCATGTTCTTGAAGTGAGTGCGGAGGTACTCGCCGCGAGCACGAGCGGCTAAATAAGAAATCGGTTGGACGTGGTTAGTTTAGCCATTTAGACCCGTTCTTATAAGTTAAAACCAACTCTTTTCAGGATTGGTGTAGAGGGGACCAGCGGCGTAACGAACTGCATAGCAAAAACAAATAGACAGTTTCAGAGACCATAATCAAAGCAGAGAGAGCGCTGATGTCGCTAAAGCAAGTATCTCACCCATTTTTGAGGGAGGGGGTGCGGGGTGTTAGTTGACTTTCGATGTCGCACGGAACAGCCAAGGCGGCGCGCGAGTGGGAGAAGAGTGAGAAACCAACTGTACAGATGATGCATTGGGCATGTAGACCACGTGACTTCAGCCCGAGCTTCAAGACTCATTGTCTCAATGCCAACCTAGCTATGAGCAACTGGCCAGCGCCATTACCCCAATCTAACCAATGCTGTCCTGCTAGTCATCTATGTCGTTGGATCTTAGCTTCAAGTACCTAGCATGCTCAGATACAGGCTAATCCTTACCGTGTAAACAGGTATCGCTTTGATACTTGCATATGTTTTCTTTGAAGGTCAGGCGCTACGAACAGACTCCACGCAATCATGAGAATCAGATCCTCATACCATATACATGTAAGTGTTGTAGTCTATGGGGGTTAGCGTCCAGGCTGTATGTTGCAGACTATCATTTAAGTACTGTCGTAGGCCCACACTGGTGGGATTCAGCCACATTCAAATGCTTATCCGTCCGATTGGCATATATCTATCCGTTCTACATAAATGTTGTGGGAGCCACAAGTTCTGAAAGCTGTGTATGCAACTTTTAAACTCTTCTGCTTTGTGGCCTTGTGTTTCCTCCGAGCGTCAACCTCACTGGCGCGCCTTGATGTAATAGCCTTCATCAACTATCATGGTTGATTGCAGCGGTATATTGCTATGAAGCTATATGCAATCCAGATATACATCCATGGTGATGTACTCTATACGGGTGCTATTGATGGCAATAGTTGAATAGGGTATGCCAGAGTCAGGTATGCCAGAGTCAGGTACAGTCGAACGCATCTTACCGCAGGACGATGATTATGGCCCTTGAGCCCTGCAATAAGTGATTTTTGGATTAGGCGATTGGTCACACAGCGAAAGATTCAACAGCGTTTCGGGCCAGACCCCTGCATTAGCCAATTTTTGCAGTAAGACATCTTGCATTAAGACGTGTTCGGTTGCATTGTGTTGACTATCTCACAGCGGGCACGAGTGAGTATTTTCTCACAAATACTAACTCAA
>JAZHGK010006499.1:0-33492 GCA_037855215.1 Waitea zeae | reverse complement strand
TTTTTTTTTTAGACGGCTCAAGCTCCCTGTCATGCAGTGTTTTTGAGTATCCATATCTTAAAGTCGATCCCAAGTTTAGAAAGCAATGCATCTCCGGCTCGAGGGCACCAGAAGCATATCAGCTAAACGATCGCGACTACTAATTGTTACTGAGATGTCAAGTTGAACCACAAGTATGTATGCGTCCTAGCGTCTTTTTGTTGGGTTGTTTTCAGACTAAAGTGCTGTTGTTTTTATCCCATCAAACTTTCTGTCATAGGTTCATCCAGCCCCACCTTGATCTGCCGTACTAGGCGATGCAGGGGTATTGCTGGATGAGCGCTTAAGCTTATACCTTTTTGGGCTCCAGGGGAACAAGCCTGAGCTTTCAACGCCTACAGTGGAATGTACAGAGGATCCAGCATAGGGCGTTTACTGCAGTTTCATGTAAGGTAGGAGTGGTGGGCCTATGGCATCGTCTGGTATGTACCTGTGTACTGCCGCTAAGTATAGCCGATCTCGGCCTAGACGATTCGAAATTGATTTCCGCCCTCGAACGAGACCCGGGTGGCTTCTTGGCTTCTTGGCCCGTCGCCCACGGTTTCTTCAGCCCGAGCCCGTTTCCCGCGCATCTTTTCGGCGTTCCAACTCCTCCTGTCTCTCCCTTTCTCCCCCTCTCTCTCTCTCTCTCGTGTGTGTGAGTACATAAGTCCATTGCGCCACGCCTCGTGCGTCCCGCGCGTCCACAAAACTCACCAAGATTTTTTTTTCTTTCTCGCCTTGTTCATAAACGCGACTAGGTTTTCTTGGCTACGCCATCCTTCGCCCACCGGCAAACACCCTCGCTCAAGCTTGAGCTTTCACCAAGCCTACCTTTTTTTTTTTTCTCTCTCAATTTTCTTCCAACGCCGCTTGGCATAGAGGATACACCATGTTGTCAAGCGCATTACTTTCCGCTCTCTTAGCAGCGCCAGCGTTTGCTGCTTCCGCTTCGGATTGGCAGACTCGCTCAATCTACCAGGTACCGTCGCCAGCTCACCCTCTCGTCTTGTCGACGCTCACACCTCTCTCCCTCTCTCGCCTCCCTTTCACAGTTGGTGACAGACCGTTTCGCCGTCAGCGACGACTCTGGGCCCAAATGCGACACTTCCGATCGTGTGTACTGTGGCGGCTCGTTCAAAGGCATCGTCAACCACCTCGACTACATTCAGAATATGGGCTTCGACGCCATCTGGATCTCGCCCGTCTCCACCAACTTTGAGGGCAAGAGCAGCTACGGAGAAGCCTTCCACGGGTACGACAGCCTCATGCGGTTCCGAGTCGGCGTTCCTGACCAGTGACTGACCAAACCCGCACAGCTACTGGCCTACTGACATCACGACCATCAACAAGCACTTTGGTTCGCCCGAGGAGCTCAAGGCGCTCTCCGACGCGCTCCACAAGCGCGGGATGTATCTTATGCTCGACGTCGTCGTCAACCACCTCGCCGCGACGACCGACAGCCCGGACTTCCACAGCTCGTTCATCCCTTTCGATGACCCCAAGTACTTCCACAACAAGTGCTTCGTTCAGAACTATGACAACCAGACCGAGGTCGAGCAGTGCTGGTTGGGCGACGACAAGCTCGCCCTCGTCGATATCAACGTGAGTAACAAAGCACGAGGCACTTGCGTCTTTTAATTATGCCGACCGCGTTCCTTCACAGACTGAGGATGACGGCGTGATCAACACGATGCACAATTTTGTCAAGGGCCTCGTCTCCAACTTCTCTGCGGACGGCGTCCGTATCGACACCGTCAAGCACGTGCGCAAGGACTTCTGGCCGGACTTCGGCAAAGCGGCCGGCGTCTTCACCATCGGCGAGGTCCTCTCCAACGAGACTTCCTACATCCAGCCCTACACCGAGAACATGGACTCCGTTCTCGACTACTCCACCTGGTTCCCGCTCGTCGCCGCCTTCCAGACCAAGAACGGCAACTGCTCCGCGCTCGCCGAACACACCACCACCGTCCAGAAGACGTTCAAGAACGGCCTCTTCGGCACCGGCAGCTTCCTCGAGAACCACGACCAGCCCCGGTTCGGATCCCTCACCCAGGACACCGTCCTCGTCCAGAACGCGATGGTCTGGCCGTTCGTGCACGACGGCATCCCTATCCTCTACTACGGCCAGGAGCAGGGTTACCAGGGCGGCGCGGACCCCGCGAACCGCGAGGCGCTCTGGTCGTCCGGGTACGCGCAGGACAAGGACCTCGTGAAGCAGGTCAAGGCACTCAACGGCGCGCGCAAGGCTGCCATCGGCGCCAACAAGAAGTTCACCTCCACCGCCATGACCTTCCCGTCCACGACCCAGTCGACGATCGCGATCGCCAAGCCGGGCCTCCTCGCCCTCCTCACCAACGTCGGCACCGGCGGCAAGGCGAGCTGGAAGGTCGACGGCAGCGCGTCCGGCTTTGAGGCCAACACCGACCTCGTCGACGTCCTCTCCTGCACGACCGTCCACACCGACGGCCAGGGCGGCGTGAGCGTGGACAGCGACGGCGGGAAGCCCAAGGTGCTCGTGCCCGCGAAGAGCCTGGACAAGAAGGGGAGCCTCTGCCAGAACCTCGCCACCGGCTCCAGCAGCTCTTCCTCCTCTTCGGGCAGCTCATCCAGCTCGAGCGGAAAGAATGGCGCTGTGGCGATGGGCAAGGGCGGCGTTCTCGCGGCCGTCGTCGCTACGCTCGTTGGCGCCGCGGTCTTCGCTTGAGTGTGTTTCAGTTGGTTCTCTCGATTTGTGGACTTGTTTCGTATTCGCATACGATTTATGCCCTTCTCTAGTCACCGCGGACTTTTTCCTTATTGTATGCTACCTGCTCATAGCTAAGCCACAATAATACACAACTATCGTTTACGTGCTCTGAAGGCGAACCCGCATCCCCACCCGGGTCTGTTCACCCATCTTCCCCGCACTCCTTCATGAGTGCACCATCGAGATCCATGACCGTGCGCTTTGACACAACTATGTCACTCCTCCGATTATCGAGCAAAGCTCGATCTTCTGCGTTGCGTGTTGTCAACGTAGACGCGGCCTTCCGAGTTTCTATTCTTACTTCACGATAAGCAATATGATGAAGTCGTTCATGACGTCGGGTTTGAGTCGGGTGGAGAACATAAACTTTGGCTGAATCCTCAACTATAATTTAGTGTTTCTCGTCTCTCCCTCGTCTTCGGGACTTGGTCTATTGAAAGCCGCCTGACATGGATCCAACAAACAAGCCGAAGGGTGTCTCACCACATTACTCACTCTATCAGCGCGAAGTGTTCAAGCGCGGTGGGGAACATGGACTTTGTGAGTACTGCATCGACCTCCCTTCTACGAGTATTGAAACAGGGCTGATACTGCGGCACCGAAGTACCCTCGTTCTCTGTGCACCCGGACGAGCTCGTCGATTCGACGAAGAGGAAACTGAACGACAGAAGCTTTTACTATGCCAACTCGAACGCCGGAATGGGCTGGACCGACCGGGCCAACAGGTGTGCATTAGAAATCCGCGCACAAAAAAAAAAAAACGTCGGGGCTCGTGGCTGAAGTTCTGACTGTTGGTCGCTAGGGAGGCGTACTACCGCTGGCGTATCATTCCGCGCATGCTCGTCGACACGAACCGACGGGACTTGACCAGTACGTCAGCTTTGTCTTGAAGCCTGTCGTCAACGACCCTTTCACCAGCCCGCGTTCGCTCACCCTTCCTTGTATTTTCCTTCCCCCCTGAACGGTATAGCGACGATCTTCGGCCACACCATCCCCGCCCCGATCCTCTTCGCGCCCATCGGGATCAGCAAGCTCTACTCGCCCGAGGGCGAACTCGTCCCCGCACGCGTGGCGGGCGAGCTCGGCCTGCCGCTCTGCCTCTCGACCGCGGCATCGCAGCCGCTCGAGGCAGTCGCCGCCGCGCAGGACGAGGCTGCCACGAGGCGGAAGACGGAGAGCAACGGCATGTGGCGGTATTCGGGTCGCAACGGGGGTTCGGCCAAGGCCCCGCGGTTCTTCCAACTGTACATGGGGCACGACGATGAGATTGTGAGCAAGCGTTCGCTCGTGTCGGTTTGATCCGCGGCAGGCTTGCTGAATCTGTTCGCTCTTTGAAGACGATCAGCTTGCTCGAGCGAGCGTGGAAGGCTGGATTCGACGTCCTCATCCTGACAGTGGACACTTGGCAGCTTGGATGGCGCCCAACGGATATTAGTATAGCCAACTACGTGTGAGCAAGAAAATAGTCACTTTGACTGACGTACGTTACGTCTTACCTGTGATTACAGATTTTACTATCCACCAGGCGAGGCACGTATTATTCTGCTTATCACTACAGCCGATGCCAACACGGGCGTTTATAGACTGGGAATGAGATGGGCAAGTCGGACCCCGTGTTTATGAAGAAGTATGGGGATGTACAAGCTGCAGACTCGGGCAAGTGGATTGATTCATCTGTGTGGCACGGCAAACCCCGCACTTGGGAAAAGATTCCCTGGCTCGTGAAAGAGGTATGAGTTGCAAATCGTTGTGCCGCATATTAAAATGAGTAATGCTAGCTTGTCTTTGGCAGTGGAAACGTATCTCCGGCGGCCGACCCGTAGCCATCAAGGGTATCCAGAGCGCGGGAGATGCAAGGCGCGCGGCTGAGGCCGGCTGTGAAGGGATCGTGGTGTCTAACCATGCTGGTCGCCAGGTAGACGGAGCCGTCAGCTCGCTCGAGATGCTGCCTGAGATAGTGGACGCCGTCGGAGAGAGTGCGTTCTCAGAGCCATTCTAATTCGTTGCTGAGCGCTGAACGCTTACGTCCCTTGGCGTGACCAGGGATGACAGTCCTGTTTGACTCGGGTATTCGGACGGGATCGGACGTGTTCAAGGCGTTGGCGCTCGGTGCTCATGCAGTTCTCGTTGGCCGACTGTACATTTGGGGCATGGCGCACGAAGGAACCGCGGGCTGCATGCATGTGATGAAGTCTCTACTCGCGGTAAGTCTTCTTGTGACCAGCTTTAGACGTGAGAGCACTGCTGATTGTGCTTCTGCATGAATTAGGACCTTGATATTACAATGACGGTCGCGGGGTATCCGTCTGTTCGTGAGCTTAATCGTGACGCTCTGCGTTACAATCCGTCAGGTGTGCCTCCCGCACCTGCAGATCGTGTAAAATTGTAACTACAAGAGGCAAGCTGAATGTTTCAATGCCTCGGAAGACTGCGATTGTCAAGGACAGTAATACGTACAGAGAGTGTGTGCCTAATGTTTTGTAGCTTTGCTTCCCCCCACCCGTTCAAACTGGTATTATGTCAAACCTTGAACCCAAGGTTGAATAGAAGATTAGCGGGTTTATATTAGCTTCCCGATTGTTGACAGGTCCCGGACAGAGGTATATGTTTCTGCATCTCTCTTCCGACTTCCGGCAGCAAAAGTTGCTTCAGCTGAACATTCCGACCGATTGGTACTGGCAAAAAATATCCAAAAGCGACGTGTTGGGATAGTATTGGAGCAAGAATGCTACATTATTCGTCGTGGGCGCTGTCAGACCGCCAGCGGGTCTAGCTTGATGAAGGCGTTGAAGGGGCCACCTCCCCTCGATCACACCGATTACCTGCCAAATCCTATCTTCCCCTTTAAATTATGGACAAGCGCATCTGGGTGCTCTCATTTTCTTCGTCATGTCCGCCATTTTCCCCACTGCCGACGATCTCAATTTTTTGGACTGTCCCTCTGACGGGCATCCTGTCTCCTACCCAATCACGACAGATAGCATCGATGAAGCAGACACCAGCCATATAAGCTCTCGAGTCCTCTGTGACTCTCCTATTCTCGGATTTGACGATGTTTCCGATTCCGAGTCGGTCAACGAACAGAAACGACCCGATCCTACAAAGGCGGTGCCCTGGTGGCATGACCTCAAACAAGATGAGGCTGCGGATACTATTCAAGCACAGGAGGAGTATAGGCGACAAAGGCTGCTACGAAAAGCCTTGGAGTTGAAGACGTCCATGCCCAACTTGACAACACTACGGAAGAGACAAGGCACTGGCTCTCCACTCGTGAGTGCTAGTTGGAATAATCAATTTAACTTTCTTGATAGTCGCACTAGAGCCATGACAGTACGACACCCTCTCCCGGTTCGTCTCGATCCGCTTATGACGGCAATCTAACCGACGCCTCGGAGCCGAAAAAATCTCGCAAAGCTGCACACACACCTGTATCACCTATACATTTCCCATCGCTCATCAACAACAATGACCACAGTCCGACTTCTCGCGTTTTTTCCCCTAAAAATCTTCCACGGCTGACTACTCAACTCGACGCTTCGCCTCTCTATCGGCAACAGAATGTGTTATCCACGGCCAAACATCAGTTTAGGTCTCTCTCACATACCGGATCTCTTCGCTCACTTCATCTTCCTTCGATCAAGGGTGAAGACGATTGCGACATGTCCAGAACTCCTCGGACCTCATCCCGGCCATCTACGCCTGCACCGCCTTCACATCCCTCTACGTACTCATTTCTCACACTCGACCCCCAAGCTTCGGATAACGACCCGCCGTCCACAACCGCACAACATCGTCGCAACTCTTCAACTCACAAGACAAAGTTCAATTTGCTCGCTGGAAGCTCGTCATTGCCAAAACGGTCCCAAACTCCCTCTTCTCAGCATAGCTTTGAAGCATTTCGTCGGCTGTCCATCACGTCATCACCCTTGACAAACTCAGGCACCCGCGGCGCCTCGTTGGCGTCAAATCCCTCGTGGCAAGACCACCCCATAAAGTCTAACAGTTTCTCAATCGACCGTTTCACAACTCGGGTGCATGACCCAACTTCCCCGGAAGGGGTCAAGCTTGAACCGCCCGCGGACCTCGGCAAGCCAAACTCCCGGCGATTACTGGGTAGCTTAAGATCGATCATTTCTTCCCGCCGCAAGTAACCACGACTGCGGCAATTACACGGAAGTTTCAAGCTGAATGTTTTACGCGCTAAATGAGAGCCTAGACGTAATTAACATAACAAACTGGACCAACCCACTTTGAAAGTGTCACTGCTTACTTCACGCCTTGCCTTCTCCAATTTTTTTTTTACAAAACCTAAGCTTACGTCTGTGATCATATATAAATTTCTATTCTTACTCTTGTTGCCTTTACGGGAAGTGCTCATTCGACTCAATGAATATGTGTGTTCCCGTCTGTAAGTTGCCTGGATACAAATCGTGGGAAAGTACTGCCGAGACCTGAGACTTGCAGGAGGTGGCGTGTGACTGTTATCGGCGTGAGACCGGAACAAAACCAGAAGCTGCTTCTCTGTCATTTACTCTCACTACCACAAGCCAGGTTACTATGCGTCAGGCGTCGACTTTAAAGGATCGCTCTGAATTGCAACGTCGGCAATCTCAGTGCGACCACCCGACTGACATACCCTGTTGCTCTTCGCTCAGTGTTGGCAGATTGTTTTGCTTCTCTCTACTGCCATCGAGACGGCTGTCAAAATTTAGGAGCGTTGAAAAACAGCTTGTTGTTTATATTGAGGGCGGACCCTTGTCGGCTATCTGCAAGATATTCTTTTCTCCTTCCCCCACTTCGGACGTTTTGTCCAAGAGCTTTCTTTCTTTGTCGTTCTTTTTCTTGGATTCCCTACTTCCATGTCTCTGACATTTTGCCACCCCACCGCCGAGGAAATTTTTGAGCTCGACGCTCATGGCGGGGACATGACTTTTGACTGGCGCGACTCTGCCTGGTGCGACAGCGGCGACCACGATCAGCAGGCTTATGCCCCAGGGTTACCTGATTCACCTGTACTCAAGTTCTACGAGCAGCCTTTTTGGTGCTCTGATATCATCAAGAAGTTGGACTCTACATCAGGTCTTCCATATGCTCAGTCTCAGTCCCGCGAACGGGTCGACTATATCCCAGATATTGCAGCCCATACCTCGTACTCTGGGCCTCGACAGGATCCTGTGTCCGACGAAGTTGGCCAGCAACACGAGCGGGGCTCACAATTACTTGTGCGTAGTATCAATTATCACTGATAACTATAGAAGCTCATTTCGTTGTCAGTCTCTCCCTGCCAGTCGTTCGACACGTCGTTTGTCCGGAATTTTGGCTTCGGACAAGCGGAGACAGGCCCTTTATTTAAGCGAAGCCGGGCTTGACGCTAATTTTCATCCTCAAGATACGCCGCTTCCCGCCACGCTACACGCGCCTTCCAGCGCTTCATTGCCACAGGATCGAAGCCCTCATGTCGCTCCTACATCCTCGTCTTTACGCACGCAATTCCCTCCCAGCACCTGGTCTTCTTCCAGTACAGTTGCCGCTATGTCTGATTACGGCGCCCCATCACGTCCGAAACGACCCTCGCTGCGGCTATCACAACTGTCGACAACGTCGTCAGCAGATACGCCATCTTTGAGCCATTCCGTCCTCACTTCATCAAGCTTTTGCCCGGACATTGATTCGGAGGGTTCTTCCAAATTTGCATCAGTAATATCATTACCAGCAACCAAGTCTTCTAGCAAGCGCCGCTCTTCAGGCTGGCCCCTCACAGCACACTCTGTGCCAAGCACGCCGACAAAGCCGGTTATTTCGATATCTACAGATGCCACCAATTCGACACCCCCCAGTAGCCACAGAGAATCAACCGTGTCGTCCATCCGGAAGAAATCCAGCAACAAGCTCTTGAAAAACTCGCGTTCAGCAACGTTCCGTCGTGATTCCGCGCGGCTGACTCCGGGAATGCCGTCACCTAGCGCAGCGAGCTTCTTTCCGAGTGACCCCTTCGGCCGTCCTGGTGCTACGTCTCCACCAGTACCTTTTGCCCCGTCGATTGCGTCTGTTGAGGCTGCCGCTGCCGCTTGGGTCAGCGTAGATCCCGAAAATGAGTTCCCTTCACCCCGCATTGAACAAGATACCACACCTCCGGAAACAAAATCCCGTGGCAGCCGCCGCAAACGTGTAACACAATTTCTGTTCTTGGGATGTGTCGGGACCCCTTTCTAGAGCCATTCATTCAGACAAATTTCATAGTTTTCTCCTTCTCCTTCCTCTTCTTGTACTATTTTCACAAGCGCATATGCGCTCTGTGCATCACGATCGTTTTACGTGCTGGAGTTTGTTTTCATACTGACGCTCATTGTTTGGTCATTGTCCTGCTATTCTACGAACCATATCGTACTTTTTGAATTTGTATCATTAATGTGTTCAACATATCGCATCCTACTTTACGGCTTTGTTTAGTCGAATCGCATTTTTTTCACCATTTTTTTTTGTTACTTATAAAAGGTCAAAGATTGTACGCCAGGGGTTCCTGGCCATTGGGACCAAGGTAAGACAAATGTGGCCGCGTGGACGCGCTCCAGCCTGCCCTAAAGCTCATTCCAGGGTTTGCCACTCACCTACACTATGTCTTCACCGAACCCTCTCGACTTTCCTTCCTCTGACATCGACGATGCGATGATGCAAGACGCGTCGAACGCTGGCGCCGGCGGACAATCTATGTCACAAGCGCCAGTCGCGCAATCGTTGTTTTTACCTGGTACACCAAGCCAGAGAGGCACACCTCGCGCACCGCTCTTTCTCGCTGCCACACCATCTGCGGCGGGGACGCCCGCTCACGCGCGTTTTGCCCCGTCATCTCCCGCTGCTGGTCTTGTTGCGCGTCGCGCTGTGGGAAGAACGCCACGACAGGCGCGTTCGCCAGCGTTTGCAGGTGGTATGTGAGGAAGATACGCTGACATGAGTCCATCTTAACGTAACCATAGGTTCATCTCCCTTACCATTCCCTAGCTCGTCGCCTGCCAAGAAAACCCCTACTTGGAGGCGTTTGGCTGACTCAGACGCACCCATGGATTCGGACCCTCTTGACTTTCCAAGGTACGCCTCGCATCTATAGGACAGCTTGTCAGAATCGCCTAATGTCGGATTCAGCTCAAGCGCACCATCCCCGGTTAAAAATCGTCGTGGAGATATCCATTCAACGCTTGCGCTTACGCCAACTCGCCCCCGGGGCACACCCAGACGCCGTGCTCCCGAAGACGGCATTCCTGAGTCTGATGGCGTGCATCTTGACATTCCCAATTCTTCAGCTGCCATGCTTTCCGCGCCGGCCATGCCAACAGATGAGCCCGACGAAATCCGTGCAATTTGGGGTACAACAGTTAACCTTGCGGAGACGATGAAGACTTTCCGGGACTTCCTTCGGGGATTCAAACCCAAATACCGTGCTGCCCATGACAAGAATTTAGGTCTTTCTACTAGAGCACCTGCGTCCGGAGCCGCAGGTGAAACGATGCTGTATGAAGGCTACCTTCGTCGCATGCGTCAGACTGGAGAGACGAACTTAAACTTGGATATGAACAACTTGCTTGCCTATCCACCTAGCAAGAAGCTTTACGGCCAGCTTGTCAAATATCCTCAAGAAGTTATACCCGCAATGGATCAAGTTCTCAAGGACCTCATGCTAGAACTCGCAGAAGTGGATGCGGACCATGGTGTAGATGGCATGGCTGGCGAACAAGGCGAGGAAGAGATCGCAGAAATAATGGGCAAAGTCTACAAAGTTCGCCCATTCGGATTGAAGTCCGTCAATATGCGCGAGCTGAACCCATCAGGTAAATCCAGCCTATTTTACACGGAATAGAGCACCAGTGACTGATGAGGCAACGCATAGATACCGATAAACTCGTTTGCATAAAGGGTCTTGTTATCCGCGCCACCCCCGTCATTCCAGACATGAAGGTCGCTTTCTTCCGCTGTCTGACTTGCTCACATACTGTGCAAGCGGAGATTGACCGAGGTAAGATTGAGGAGCCGGCGCGCTGTCCTCGAGACGTTTGCGGAACGATTGGTACCATGTCGCTCGTGCACAATCGATGTGAATTCGCCGACAGGCAGGTCATTCGCCTTCAAGAGACACCCGATGCCGTGCCTGACGGCCAGACTCCTCACACTGTCTCTTTGTCTGTGTATGACGAGCTCGTGGATGTTGCCAAGCCCGGAGATAGGTTGATTGTGACGGGTATCTTCCGTAGCGTGCCAGTGCGCGTCAACCCTCGCGTACGCACAGTCAAGAGCTTATTCAAGACGTATCTGGATGTTGTTCACACCGCCCTCACGGATGGAAACAGCCTCAGGCACGATCGTAGTACCCGTCCAGCAGGCGGAGACAAGGTTCCTGGCGTCGGTGGTGTTGGAGGGGTTGAGATGGAGGAAGACGACATCGCCCGGCCTGGAGAGGTGCAACGCTCGCGTCGCGCGGAGCTGGAGTCGCATTGTATCGATCTCAGTAAGCGTGAGGATGTGTACGAGGTCCTCGCTCGTTCGCTTGCGCCGTCGATCTGGGCTATGGACGATGTTAAGAAGGGCATTCTGCTTCAACTTCTTGGAGGAACCAACAAGAGCATTGCACGAGGAGGCGGTGGCGGTGGACCTCGTTATCGCGGGGACATAAACGTTCTGCTCGTTGGCGACCCTGGTACGAGTAAGTCACAGATTTTGAAGGTAGGTTTTGTTGTTCTCCGCATTGGCAAGTGAAACTTATACGGATTTATGCAACAGTATGTTCACAAGCTTGCACCTCGTGGAGTGTACACTTCTGGTAAGGGTTCCTCAGCAGTGGGTCTTACTGCCTACGTTACTCGGGACCCCGACTCCAAGCAACTTGTGCTTGAAAGGTCAGTTACGACCCAATCACTCTGGTTGACTCGCTTATCACAAACACAGTGGTGCGTTGGTTCTGTCTGATGGTGGTGTATGCTGCATCGATGAGTTTGACAAGATGTCGGATGCTACACGTAGTGTTCTACACGAGGTTATGGTAGGAGCGTCGGCTTTATTGAAAAGTACTTGCTGATTGTATATGCAGGAACAACAAACAGTTTCTGTTGCCAAAGCAGGGATTATTACTACCCTCAATGCTCGAACATCCATCTTAGCTGCAGCCAATCCAGTCGGGTCTAAATACGATACGGAAAAGCCAATTACCTACAATATCGATCTGCCACCAACATTGATCTCACGGTTTGATCTTTTGTATCTTGTGCTCGATACGGTAGACGAAGCTGTTGACCGTCACCTTGCTCAACACTTGGTTGGGCTGTACCTCGAGGATACGCCAGAGACCGGTGGTCAGGACATTATTGTAAGCTGCCCCCACGTTGATATGATTGTTTACTCATGAAACCTTTTATAGCCTTTGGATCTTCTATCTGCCTATATTACTTATGCGCGGGCCCGTATCCATCCTATGATCACCGAAGAAGCTGGCAACGAGCTCGTGAGGTCGTATGTCGAACTCCGACGGGCAGGTGACGACCCTCGTTCCTCCGAGAAGCGTATTACCGCAACCACGCGTCAGCTTGAGAGTCTTATTCGTCTCTCCGAGGCTCATGCGCGTATGCGAATGTCGGGCTCTGTTGAACTTGGGGACGTGACGGAGGCTGCGCGGCTCATGCGCGAGGCGATCCGAACGGCCGCCGTCGATCCTCTCACAGGCAAGATCGACCTCGGCCTGATCAACACCGGCGTGAGCGAGGGTCAACGTCGCCTGCGCGCGGACCTCCGACGAGAAATTGTTCGGGTCGTTGACGCATCACCGCGCACGGGAATCCGCTGGTCAGACGCGCTGAAACGCTTAACAGACCAGAGCTCGATGAAGGTTGATCCTGCAGAGTTCCAGATTGTTGTGCGTGAGCTAGAGCAGGAGGGCACAGTGAAGGTCACGGGAGAGAGGGACCGGAGGACCATTCGGAAGATGGAGGGAATGTGATCATTCATTCGTCTTTTTAATACATTTTTTGATATTGTCTTTCTTGTTCGTGCTGTATTATGTATGATTCTACGGGGTTAAAGTAAATGTCAGTCAGCTACAATAATTAGCAAACAGTGTGTAGCCCTCTGAAGAACTCCCTGACGATTGGACCAGTTAGCAAGTGTCAGCAAGGCTGGTAAGCACAGCCCAGGAGCGTTTGTCTCATGAACTTAGCTACTAAATTCCTGTCAGCTGGGGAATCGGTCAAGGATGAATTTACACGGTTGTCGTAGTACAATTGAAAAACAGTTCTCGATACTTACAGCATAGGTATATTATGGGGTACAAATCCAATTACCTTTAAGCCTATAACTTTCCTGGCTTTGAAGGCTGGTCGCCAGCGACCTCCGCCGGGAGGACTTCGCCTTCTATTTCACGTGCTACCTCTTGCGCCAATGTCTCTACGCGCTCCTTGGAGCCTATGAGCGAGACGTGGACGCCGACACCCCACTTGGGGTACGACCCGACGCGTATGCCTTCACTCTTGACTCGAGCCTGTAAGTCCGTGAGGAAAGGGGCAATGTCCGATTCGCGCTTCCTGCGATTGGAAGTGGAAGAACTAGTGAGCGGGAGGAGAAGCGCGACCGAGGAGGCATCAAAGAAAAACGCACCGAGTTTGCACTAGGATGCGGAACAGACGTTGGTCCGGGGGTGGCAGTGGTAGATATGGGACAAGGGCATTGAGCAATCCTTCGAATAGGGTAGGAATGCCGGGGAGAACGCAGAGTTTGCCCTCCAGGCGCACGACGGGCTGCACTCGCACAGAAATCAGAAAGGCAAATCAACCATTTTCTTTTTATCGCAGCAAAATAACTGCAATTGACACATACCACCCAAAAGTCTCCGCGAACGTACAGAGTCTCTGCCTTCGCGGGCAAGAGCGCCATGCGTCGGAACGCGGTCGTTTGTTCGGGCGTGCGAGGCACCTTTGGCGGCTTTGTGAGGAGGTCCATTCGGCGGATTGTCTCCGCGTGGTACTCGATAGGTTGGATGAAGGCCTTTGCTAAGGAGGCGTACGTGATGTCTGGCCCGGACGAGAAAAAGTTGAACGCGAAAGACTTTCAACACTTCGGAAAGATAGGGAAACTCACCGTCATGAGTAGGCCCAATACCTCCGGAAGTGATAACAAAGTCAAACTTGGAGACGAGGCGGCGACTGGCTTCGATTCTATGGAAAGTAGACAGGTAAGTTGACTCAGTTGCCGTAGAAGACCGGTCGATCACGACGTACATTTCATCTTCATCGTCGGGGATGACTTCTATACGCTTTCTGTGGGACCGTCTAAGGCCGAGAAGGACGCACAGACGTTTATGAAGCTCACAGGTCTATTCCGTGCTCAAAGCAGAACTTGGCGAACACATGAGCGTTCTTGTCTTGCGTCTTTCCGTTCAGAATTTCATCCCTGGTTTGCTAAATTCGTTAGGGGCTAACGAGAGGGCACGAACGACCAAGCTGGCTTAGTTTTCGTACCCAATCACTAGTGCCGCAGCTGTTCGAACATAATTTCCCTCTCCGAGAGGATTGGGAGGGATCGGCGAAACATCCAGGTGCGGTTTCTTTTCCTCTGACGTAGCCATGATGAATATCGTCGTCCCAAGTGCACTGTTCGACAAGCGTCTTCGGTGGTCGGGTGTGGTTTCTCGGTATGAGGGCGAGTTCGAGAGAGAATGTGAAGGGAAAGTAAGGAGATCTGTGCGGAACGCGGGAGGAGAACGTGGGGATAGTATTGACTTTAGCGTACTTGAGGAGACCGGCGACCTCATGGATCAGTGAGGAAGGCTCCGAATAGACCAGGGTGTCGGATAACTGCAGGCTTCCTTTGTGGTACACACAACCTCGACTTGTGACCTCATATCTGCTCGGTGACATACCAAGCTTACACATGCAATTCTCTGAAATCAGGTTCGTGGTCACACGAGAAGAGTTGGCAAGTAATTGGTTGATCGCTGAAAGGCGTTTTGTGTCTGGTGGGTTGACTCTGGTTCTGGGTCCTCCCCCCGACACACCTCTAATATCGTACAACAAAAGAGTAGTGCGTGGGGGGGGTAGCTTAAATGATCTTCGTTATGCTTATTAAACTCTTTAGCGTGTCTAGCAGGTGAATCGCTCTGAAGACGAGTCCGATTGCGCACATCCATTGAGGCCGGATGAATGTCGGAGTAGTTGCTGACCCCGAGAGCCGGGTGAGCGGGTCCTGGCAATCTAAGCCATAGCGTACCTGCCAGGACAGAAGCAGCCAAGGATTTGCCTCCACAAAAAAGCGTTTGCAGCGTCATTTTCGTGTGCGTATGAAATAACTAATAATGGCCACAGGGCCATGTCTATCCGAGCAGTTCGGCGACAAACCATGTTTAAACGCGATGGAAACCTTTACGCCCAAGGTCGAGGGAAGACATCATTACCCGGATGGGTGAGCCAAGGCCGAAAAGCCCTGAACCTGCTGATTGCACTCCCGTCCGTCTAGCGCCGGCACGTGTGGGCATGGATGGCTCGCCCGAGCCGCTTATTTATGAGATCGACCCCCCCTCCCGCACCCAACGTCGTCCACCCGGCTCGCTGGCAGAGGGTCTAGTTTCGTCCCGACAAGCGTCTCACACACGCCCTGTGGACATTGAAACACGGTCGCCGGTGGCGCATCCCATTCCAAGAGGTGTCGACTCTGCCCCGCTTCTTCAATTCTTGACGGGACGAACGGTCCACTTTCACCGCCTCGGGGACGCCCAGACAACTTCATATACCAGCCTCGCCGGTCACTTCTAGGGAAATATTTGTTGGACCTCGTCGAAAACCATGGACGACATCGGCATCGTGTATCTGTTCGAGAACGCTCAGCAGTTCTGGAATGGTGCGTGTGTTGTTCGTGATGTGTGCGGGGACGCTGAATTAAACACTCCTTCCTGCACCGCAGAGGTCGAAGACACACTCCGCATACCGCCGGACTCTTCCCTTGCGCTCCTAGACGGTACTCTGAACCGCTTCATACAACTCTGCGCCTCCCAGCATGGTGGGTCTTCCAAAATGAAAAAAAAGAATGTCATAGTGCGGGCTGTTAACGGAGACAAAAACCCAATCAGAGATGTACCTCCAGAGCCCGCTACAACTGGAGCACGCTTGCGAGCTTCTCCTCGAGTCGGATCTGTTTACCTGGCACTCGGAGAGGATGAGGGATTTGTTGCTGGAGGACGCGGGAAAGGTACGTGTGCAATTCAAATTCTTCGTCGAGCAAGCGTGTAACACATGTCGTCCACCCCCTGATCCTAGAACACCAACCCTCACTGCCAACTTATCCTGTACAACATCCTCATCGTGCACGGTCACCAACACCCTTCTTTTCTCCGGGCCCACAAAAAATGGAAGCCTCTCCTGCCCTTGTTTATGGACTATGTCTTGATCGATATCGACGCGGACGTGGAAGACACGTACACTGGGCTCACCCCGGGCATGCGAGGGTCTATTCCGATCGAAGCAAAACTGCGTTCGTTGTCCGTGAGGCTTCTGTACGAAGTGTGCCGATCGCAGAAGTTGACGATGCCAGAGCTACGTGCGTATACTTACCGTCGCTTTGCGCCCAAGTTTGCTCATTCCCCCTTAGGCATATTCAACAACGCTTTCATCGACCGTCTGTTCGATCTCGTCGAGGAGACCCGAGATAAGGAGGACGATACCTTCAACTATTCTCTCATCAAGCTGATTGTAAGTTGGCCATTTTGTTGCACGACGGTGTTCTTACAACTTGCCCAAGGTCGCGTTGAACGAACAGTTCATGGTCGCTTCGATGCCTCAACAACACTTGGGCAAAGGAATTCCTGGAACGAACAGCCAGGCCCATTCCCTCGAGTCGGGATCGGAAGGAAAAAATCGGGTTTTGAACATCCTGATGCGGAGACTGAACTTGAGTCGAACGTTTGGAGAGAACATGATTTTTATGCTCAACCGCGCGAGTAGTACGTGCTATAGCTTTTTTTCACTGCTGTTTCAGACTGCTGATCCCTGCACAGATCGAAGCATCGAAGACAGGTGCATGCAAGTCCTCGTCCTCAAGTTGCTCTACCTTCTCTTTACTACCGAAGGAACGAGCGAATACTTCTATACCAACGATCTCTGTGTTTTGGTGGATGTTTTTCTGCGAGAACTACTCGATATGGATGAAGACAGTGAATCGGTGAGTTTAATGAATGTGATATCCTATTTTCCACTCAACGAACATCGTTCAGCTTCGCCACACGTTCCTCCGCGTTCTGCACCCGTTGCTGACAAAAACCCAACTACGCACCTACCCTTACAAGCGCCCCCAAATCGTCCGCGCACTCGAAAGTCTCGTCGAGCACCCGGAGATCCGGGACATCGACCCGACCACCAAGCGGCTCGTCGACCGCTGTCTGGGCGGGGACTGGTGCGTCCAGTTCTTGGGTGCGAACAAGTCCGCGCAGCTGTCGCAGCTCCAGACGCCGACGAGCGCCGTCTACAGCGACACCGAGACGCCGACGGTGAGCGGGAGCAGCGTCATGCGCACCGCGGCCGGCCTCACGCGCAAGCCGAGCCACAAGCGCGCGCCGTCGATCAGCGGCGGGCGCAAGCTGAAGAACAGCCGGAGCGCGGAGGGGCTCTCCGCTTCGCTCTCCCGCAGGCCGTCGACCTCTACCGGCCCCCACGCCCACGCGCTCGCGTCGGCGGCGTCGCAGCTGACCCCCGTCCAACCTCGTGCGTTGGATGTGGTTAGGCGTGGGATGAACGACAGCACGAGCTCGCTGCCAGACATACTCTCCCCAGCCCCAACGCGCGAAGCGCCGGTGACACCTGCGGGTCGGCCCGGGTTCCTTGCGCACACGAAGATGCGCTCGGACTCGACGGACATTCTCGAGACCACCGGCGGGCTCCAGTCTCGCGCGCGCTCGGACGGGACTGACTACTTTGGGCGGGCAGCCAATAGGGATTCGATCGTCGCAGAGCCCGTGGAATCTGCGTCTCCGCCGCCGGAAGTGAAGGAGTCTCCGAAGGTAGGGCAGCAGAGGAGGCCACCTCCGGCACCTCCGAAGCAGCGAAGGAAGCCGCCTGCAGTACCCGCGCGCAGGGGGAGTGGAGGGCTGTCGGCGCTTTCCCAGGCGGTGCCGATTCAGTCTGTCAACGTTTGAGATGGTTCCGGCGTAAGAGAGGACTTCGTTTCTCATTTGGCAGCTTCGGCTTGTTTGGGGCAGGACACCCAACAATTTTTCTTTCGCATTCTTTCCCTTCGTCACGCAGTTCATTTGCAATGGATTCTCATTTAATCAACCTCTTCGTGCAGAGATAAGCTTTTGAAAAACACCTCGACCTACCCAGAATAGTTTACATCACCAAGGCTAATACAACAATTGTCTTTACGGAAAGGGTGTGCTCGTTCTAAACGATTGTCTGATGTGCTTGAAGCGGGGTCCATTGCCAATGCTGCCCAGGGGCCTTTTTCGGAGCCTTAAGTATAGGCATCGAGCAAATTAGGACTTTGATCCCTGCAAATCACTCGTGTGAAGGAGCAAGGCTGTCAAGACCCTTTGTGAAGCTGTGCGGAGATTCAACAAACCTCAGTGGCAGAGCGATGGGTTGTGTTTAGCTTTATACCCTTGGTTTCCTATAACCTCTTATCACGCTATTGTTGCCTTTGTAAGAATTTCAAGTACTAGTTGGACTACCATCTCATATGAAAAGGAAAACGTGTCGCGACCGGTCGCAGATCATAGCATACATACATCGAGTATAAAACCAAAATGAAATTCGCATCATCGTCATCGTCCTTGAACCCTCCGACCCCTACAGGATCCCGTTTTCCTGCGCCTAGCACTTGTGCCGATGTCTCACCGGAAAGGGATCACTTGTGCAGGGGCACGGTCGGCGTCTCAGGCGACTGCTCGCCCGAGGCGAGGTGCTGCACGTCCTGGCCCTCGGAGACGTCCTCGAGCTCAGACTCCTTCTTGAATTGGCTGACTTCCTCCCCGAGCTTGTTCACCTGGTCAGAGGTGAGGTGGTTCGTCGCGAGCGACATGCGGCGCATGGCCATCATGCCCAAGACCGCCTTGCGGACTGCATACATGCGCCGACAGAGTATAGAGAGAGAGGAAGGGCGGGGGGGGAGGCGTCAGAAAGGTGGATTGGAGGAGGTCAACATAGGTGAGCGAGATCGGACGCACAAGTCTTCCTCGCGTTGAACGCCTTTTGCATCTGCGGGAGCAAGTCCTTTGGACCGCCAGTGGGGCTCTCGGGGTCGGGGACAAAGTGCGGAGACGCGAGCCAGACGTGGTTGAGTGCCTCCTCCGCCGTCGGACGTGAAGCCGGGTCGATCGTGAGACAGTCACGGACGAACTGGCGCGCAGTCTCGGAGACGTTCGACCAGTACTCGGCTAACGAGGAAATGGAACAGAAGAAGGAAAAGAGGTGAGTATCAGTGCACTTCGACGCCAGCAGGAGACCGCCCTCGTACCTGGCTCGAACTTGTAGTCTCCGGCGATGATCGCTTGCATCTCCTCCGCCTGCGTCTCGCGATCGAAGGGGGTGTAGCCGCAGAGGAGGAAGTAGGTGATCACGCCCATGGCCCAGATGTCGACGGGCTTCGAGTGGCCCGTCTTCTTGAAGATCTCGGGCGCCATGTACCCAGGCGTGCCGCACACCTCCGTGAGCGCGGTCAGCTTGTCCTCGTCCATGACGCGCGAGAGGCCAAAGTCGGCGATCATGATGTCGGCATCTTCGTCCTTGGTGCGGAAGAGCAGGTTCTCTGGTTTGAGGTCTGGATTACAGGGAAGATGAGGTTGTGAGAAGGGCGTGGAAGAGTGGAAGAGAGAACGGAACGAACCGCGGTGAACGATTCCACGATCGTGGATGTATTTCACGGCACGAAGGATGGTTCGGACAAGGTTTGCGGCATCACTAAAGGGACAGTCTGTCAATTCTATTAATAATATCGTTGATAAGGGGACACGTACGCCTCATAGTAGTTTCCCTTGGCACAGATGCGGTCAAACAGCTCGCCACCCGTGCAGAGGTCGAAGCAGAGATAGAGATTGTGCGCGGTCTGCCGTTAATCGTCGGCATCTGGTCTGAATAACGGACGCCTGCGCGTGCGACGTACCTCAAAGTAGTCGTGCAAGGTGACGATGTTCGGATGCCCGCTGGAGATCTTCTTCAGAACGGCGATCTCGTTGCGGACCATGTACTCGCGGCCCTCCATGAGCTTTTTGTTGATGACTTTGCACGCATAGTATTCGCCGGTCTTGATATGGACGGCCTCCTTGACGATCGCGTACGTGCCGCTTCCGAGCGTCTTGCCTGTGCGATACTGTCGATACGACGGCCGAAACGAGACGAGACGACGGGAAATGAAGAGGGATGGGAAAGAGAGGGAGAGAGAGGCGCGTCAGGAACGGTGCACGCAGAGATTGGCGCCGGCTTTGATTGTGCGGAGGGCATACCTGGCAGGGGACGGTCGTGAGGCCTGGGGGTGCCATAGGTGTTTGTGAAGAGGATTTGGGCCTGGAGATGGGCTTCGTAGGCGGCGTAGGCTGTGGGACGCGCGAGGGCGCAGGTGAGTGGTCAGAGGTGAGGAAGGGAGAGAGAGGGCAGGGTCGAAACAGGGCGCCTGACGGCGCACCCGTGCGCTCGGGGTTTTCCAGACACAACGTTGATCGCACACGCCCGGCGCCCTGCACACCGTGCGTCGCACCGCGATGGGGACTTGTAGCACTCACCGGTCGCGCGGTGTCCCCCTGTTCGTGATGCCTGTCTGCCGAGGTCGCTGTGGTCTGGCTGGACGGGTTCGAAGAGGCCGTCTCGTCGTCGTGGCCCTTGATCTTGAGCTTGGTCTTGTCGACAAACTGGGAGAGGCGGTTGAGCATGGACGTCGTCGTCGTCGGGGTGTCGTCGGTCGAACAAAAAGATAGGAAAGTGGGGCAGAGAGTACGTCGACGGGGTATGAGCTGAGCTTCCGCCCCTTTGTACCCCTTTGCCACTGTGTGGTTTGGTCCGGACACGATGACGCCGAGCGTCTCTTCGCACTGCCTTGAGTAAAGTAGTGGCAGATCCACAGCCTCTTTTTTTTTTTTTTTTTTTTTTTTTTTTTGTAGGACCTCTCCTTCCGCCGACCCTCTCTTTCATACTCATTCTAACAAAAGCACCGCCTACGAGTCTCGTACACGAACGTCACCGTTCACGTCCCCCTTCACTTGATGCAGACACCTATCGGCCGCAGCATAGCATGCGCACCCGCACTCGGCACCACTCGGCAGCCTCTCTCTCTCTCTCGTCCCCCCGTTCTCAAACGCTCGCTTGCCGTCTTCCTGTGCTTGGCGTTCGCAACTCGCACACCAAAAAGCTGATGGTTGAAAAACTAATCTGACCTTCGATACTATTTATGGTTCCTTCTATTTTAATCACAAGAGAATGGCCAAGAGTGCAGACGAGCGGCCCGGGTGATTTCCGTCCGAGCGAGTGCCACAGGAACTCGAAAGCTTGACGTTATGAAAACGTGTTTCGAAAGCCCCTATCTTATGTTTCATTGTACTATTCTAAGCAGCGATTGTATAGCCAAGACGATTAGTCTCAGAACGCCCAAGCATTACATTCGGACGTAATTAATATCACTGAATCCGTGACGCCTTCGATAGTTAAAGTAGCCCAATTTGGATTCCTGCCGAGCCCCGAACCCCCTCACACAGCTATACTCGTCATTCTTCTGAGCGTCTTACAACACACTTGCGTTTGATGGAAAAGCTATTGAAGGGACATCCACTCAGTTGTCCGGCTTAGGGCTATAGTAACAAGTAGCTCTGTGGTTAGCTCACAGGCTCCCTATCCCTTGTGAGACGAGAGCCTTTCCAACTTGGCTTGAAGCGTATCACTGTTGGCTGTGCGCTTGAAACGTTTTCACAAAGTTCATTATTATTATTATTATTATTTTCGTCAAATGAAAGTCATATCAACAGAACGTGCAGGCACGCCAATGTAAGTACGGAGGCTCAGGATACGAGGCCAAAAAAACGAGTCAACAAGCACGAGCTTAAAGCGAGAACTCGACGACAAAATCACATGTTTTATTTTTGTTCGTCATGATGTCTCTAGCAGGGCGACGACCCCGTACGCGACGGCCGCAGCACCCCCACCGACCAATAGCGTGGACACGGCTCCCCAGACGTAGTCACGCTTTTTCCGCGCCGCACCGCTCACACGGGCTTTGACCGTGCCGAAAATGAGGAGGACAACCGCAGTGATGATGGAAGAGATGAGCAGCCCTTGAGACGCCTTCTCTACGAAGAAGTACGGCAAGAGTGGAATGAAGCCGCCGACGAGGTATCCCATACCGATTGTGAATGCCGAAATGTACCTATGCATTCCGGGAGAGAGGTTAATGACGTCTGCCAGCGGAAAGAGGAAACTGAAGACCACACGTACATCCGACGGTCGGGAACCTCCTCCAGGCCCTCCCCAAACTTGAGCAGGAACGCGCTGAGGCCGACTTCTTTGCTCCACCGGAGGCCCGACTCCTCCTCGCTCGCGTGCCCGTCCCCTCCGACCCCGTGCGTGTCCTCCTCGACCTGTAGCAGCGCGTTCGCGACGAGCGTCGACAGCTCCTGCTTGACGCCGAGCGGCCCGAGGATCGCGTGCACCTCGCGCTGCATCTCGCCGTCGCACGAGCGCAGCACGCGGGACGTCGTCGTCCGCCGCAGGTAGCGGTAGTGGTCCCGCTCGGCCTGCGAGGCGAGGAAGCCGCCGATGCCCATCGAGATGGCGCCTGCGATGAGCTCGGCGAGGCCGCCGAGGACGACGACGCGGGCGGAGCCGAGCGAGGAGAGGCCAGCGGTCAGCGCAAACGGCACGGTCAGCCCATCCTGGACGAAGAAAAAAAAACGGCATGGGTTCAACACTACGGACACATGAGAAGTTTCGCCTGGGAAACACGCACCGAGAGTCCGATGACGACGTCGCGGACGATGTCCGGGTCGATGAGCTGCCGCTCGTCGTCGTCCTTAAGCTCCTTGCAGCACACGCCCTGTCGGTCGTTGACGTGCCTCGCACACTTCGCGCCGAGAGGTGGCTGCTCCGTCGTCGCAGAGCTGTCGATGGCCCACACCGGAGGCTTGTTACTTGACGGGAGGTCGTGTGCCCTGCGCAACGAGACGGCCGGTGCGGGCGCTGATGACGACGACGAGTCGGCGGACATGGCGGATGAGCTCGTGGGTGTCTGGGTGAAAGGAGTGTGCTGAAGCGAACCCCGTGATTAGACTTTGTATAGCGAGATGAGGCCGAGAGCGGGGTTATGAGGTCAGCTACGTTCAGCCCCCGGTCCCTACAAACTCGGAGAATCCTACAACGCTGTCGCCTTCTTCTTGGTTACATACATCAGCAAGGTCGTCTGTAGACTATTTTTAACCGCGAGTCCTGAACTCTCTCGTCAATTCAATATGCTTATATAAGAGGTAGCTCAGATGCTCTGGCCATAGACACCAGAGATGAAGAAGGACTTGCTTCACAGCGGGATGAACGCATAAATACGATTATATTTAGAGCACTTTATGTGCTACAACAGCCACTAAGGAACAATCGGCTTAAGCCACTTTGAGAGTACGAGAAATTAGAGCGAAACTGGCGACTAGAAACGAGAAAGGAACCAGGAAATTAAAACCCCGGAGGAAGCTGCTTAGATAATACCAGCAAGGCGGTCCTTCTTGATCTGAGCGGCGCCGCGCTCAGCGAGGATGTAGTAGCTACCCGTGGGGTGTCCGTTGGGCACATAGGCTAGAGAGAAATATATACATGAGTACGGCAAACTGAGAGACTGCGACAACTCAACGTACGATATGAGGAGGCATCGATCACACGGAGACCAGCAGCACCCTTGACCTTCATGTCGGGGTCAAGAACACCCCACTTGGCACCCTTGGGCGACATAGCGGCGGTACCGGTGGCGTGCCAGACGGTGGCGGCGTTGTTGCGAGCATACTGCTCGATCTGGGCGTCGGTTTGCGCGGCGGCGAAGCTGCTGTCGAGAGTGCCGGTGATGTAGTTCTTCCAGGCGGTGCCAGTCAGGAACTTGCGAGCGGCCTTGACTGACTCAATAATGACGCGCTACCAGACTGTCAACCAAGCGCCCGAGCCTTCGTCAAAAAAGACACTTACGATATCGAAGGGGTGGCCGAGAAGGTTGGGATTGATGATCGGCGCGTCGAAGGGCTTGTTCGACTTGAGAGTAAGGTTACCGCCTGGATACTAGTTGAGTCCATGTGACTAACAAGCAAGAATAGGTAAACTTACGAGAGAAAGGTGAGACAACGTTGGTAAAGATGGTGAGGTAGTCCCCAGTAGCGGGGGTCTGGCCAGCAAGGGGGAACAGGCCGTTCTAAACAGACGATAAGCTTCACGAGTAGAAAGGCTAGTAGGGATTCACATACCGCAAAGATCAACTCGTAGTGGGCGGAAGTGGGGCCGGTGGACGGATCAGGGTACTGGTTGAAGATAGGATCCGTCTTGTTGAGACGAAGCCAACCGACCTGAGCTCCAAGGCTGGATGCCATGGGGCCAGTGGCACTGGCCTTCCACTGGTTCATGGCAGTAGTATAGCCCGAGCCAGAAAGATAGTCATTGAGAGTATCCCCGGGGGCAGCGGTCCAGACGTTGGGGAGAAGGACGTGGTCTAGAGGAAGTAAGATTGTATCAGTCGTTCTAAGTGATTAGCCTTAACACTTACCAGTCATGTTTTGACCGACACTTGGGTTGTCAATGATGGTCGTAATGCCGAGGCTTGAAAGCAGCGACTTGGGACCGATGCCCGAGAGCATGAGAAGCTGCGGGGAGTTGAAGGAGCCCGCAGAGAGGATGATCTCGTGACGTGCAGTGGCACGAACAGTCGCAGCTATATGAGAATATTGAGCTGGCAGCAAATTGCAAGCGAAATTCGCACTCACTGTTCGCATTGGGAGCAAAGTCCACACCAGTGAACCGAGGAAGTCCATTGAGGGTTCCGCTTTGCACAACCTTAGTGGCCTGGTTGTTAACAAGGACGGACAGGTTGGGCCTCGAGATGTATTGCTGAATGTAAGTGTTCCCGGAGCTGATGTGTTATCAGTAAATGCGCCCAGCATCAAACACCCGACTTCACAAACCTGCTACGGTGACCTTTACCAATGGTTGCCTGCATCCACCCGATACCAATCATGTCGCCAGCATTCTGATCAAGCTGGAAGGGGAATTGCTGAGGCATCTCAGCTGTCGTTTGTTTCTGAAGCCAGGTGTCAACTTTGCAACGTAGTATGTCCGGCAGATGACTTACAATGTAGTTTCCAATCGCCGAGGGATAACCAGGAAGACTGATGGAGATCATCCCAGTGGTTGAGTGAGCCGAAGGGTTATATTGACCCGTCTGAAATGAGTTGCTCAGACAGAGTCGCTTTCTTCTTTAGACAAAGCCCCTACCGTGTCATGGCCGTCCGCAGGGGGAACGAACTTCTCAACCTTAGACCGATATTGCTGAATCGAGTTCCACGACCAGTCCGGCTCGCCGGTGATTTTCGCAAAGTAGTCGTAATCGTCCCTGGAACCACCTAAACAAGACATTTCATATTTAAGAAATATATCCTGCTGTGACTACAAATCAAAGACTTACAGTTATAAACCATGTAGTTGATTGAAGCACTGCCACCAAGAATCTTTCCTGTAGTAAAAGTTAGCGCGATCATCATCCTGTCACCTTAAACACATACCACGAGGATAGTCAATGGAGCGACCGTTGAGACCGGGTTGCGCAGTGGTAGTGTAATTCCAATCATATCTAGTCAAACCATAAGCTAAGCATCACGGAACATCGTCTATAAAAGTTGCTTACGGCGTGCGAGGAGCAAGTCCAGTGGCCAAGAGTGGCACTTCAGTGTTTGGAACGTCCTGGTTGCTAAAGGGAAAAAACGGTTAAAATGCATATCGGAAGCAACCTGAATGTACACATACTTCATGCCAGCTTCAATCACGAGCACCGATATACCGGAGTCCTCGCTCAAACGATTGGCAACGATGCTGCCCTGTGTACGGTAGCATTAGTATCATCCATGATGTCGTTATCAGTATCACTGACCGCCGCACCACCTATTACAACTAAAGTGAGTGAAAAGCTCCTAGCGTAAGCAAAATAAGTACTGACCTCCAACAACGATGTAATCATAGGTGAGGGTCGGGAGGTCGGATGCCTTTGAGTAATAAGCAGCCAAAGATGGCAAGGCGGTAGAGAGAAGGCTGAAGAAGATGGCAGTGCGACGCATTGTGGCGTGTCGAGTGAGTGAGTCTTCTAAGGTTGGACGATGGAGTACCTTGCTCAACTGTTGCCCCTTATATACGATCGATGTGACTGCGCTTTCCAGCGTTCGACAATCGAGCAAGCACGGGAGACATGGTCCGTTGTGGTTGCATTGACAAGTCGCATCAATGACGGACTCGGCAGCTGGACTGGAACACGGGGGTGAGGAGACGAGTGAGCCCGTTTGAGGACGGCAACAAGTACACAGCTTGATGGACTAGCATGTAACGTTACTGCTGCATACAGCTGAGTCGCTTGACCTTTGACTTAATTTCCAACGATTGAGATCTGTGCCGACTCTTCCGGAAGTAAGCAGGGTCGAATATCGTCTAGCAATAGGAACAAAGTGCATCGGAACCGTGTGTCGAAGCTAACGATTTTGAAAATAAGTGTCCTGAGCCTAACTTTGAAAGTCGGAATGCATGAGGATCGTACAGGGGCGCACCAAAGCCTGACGACAGGTGACGCTCGTCACAGCGTCGGGCCCTTCAAATCGGAAGATGACAAAGCACGAATGGCAGCGCCGAGCGGTTAAGCATAGGTTCGGCAAGAACAAGCAACGGGCCATTGAGTGACCGACCCTAGCTGGTTGTCTAAAGCTGGGAATGGAGTGAGCACGTTGGCAGCCAAGTCGACATTTCCGCCTCCATCAAGAAGCCATGTGCGTAATGGTCGCCTTCTGCTCAGGTAACGTCCGGGAAGCGCGGACTTAAGCGCTGTTGAAAGTTGAAACACTCAGTTCTTCCTTGGCCAAAATCTGATAGCCTCCGAAAAACAACGGTCCGAACCGAATGGATCTAGCCGGAATAACGTTACGATTACGCTTCCGTACTTGCATTTCAGATATTACCCGTCCACGTTTCTAAAACTCTACCTCTGCATTAACCTGTTTAGTCGTGTAAAGAAGACAGAAAGCGGCTATTGAACGGCACTTACTATTAATAAATGCAAAGATCCCTCAATACTCACGTGCTATTTTGATATACATCATAGCACTGTGGAGGGGTTTGAAAAAGACTAAATTTGCATAACATCATCAAATCAAAAATGAAGAACAGAAATGGGTCGCTCAGTGGGGCCGCTCAGATATGTTTTTGATAATTCGTTTCATCAATCACAGCAAACCTGAACACAATTGCTCGCAGAGCAACGCAACCGGCATGTCGTATTTCCTTGCAAAGGTGGGCTCTGGGGTACGTAAGGCTCCGGGGTGCCCAGAGTAACTGGAACCTCAACCGACGATCGCGCACCGCTCTGTGCCTGAACGAGCTCCGGCTGGATTGTGACATTGTGAACTCCCCAGTGGTGTAAGCACTACGGGTAGTCAGCGGCTGTTTCATTCTTCCCCGACTCACAAAGACTAACCTCGTTGATACGTTGAGCGGAGGACATAAAGTCGCCGAGTGAGTCACTCGAAGTGACGACATGAACCGTTGCGAGTGCCTTCGATTGGGCTGAAACATAGCATTGTCGATATAGTATCGGCTAACCGTACGCGCTGATTTGAAACACGCACTGAGGTTCCATATATGCATCTCGTGGACGCCCTCTATTCCCGCTATATTCATTATGTCCTTGCCGACACCTTCAAAATCGACCTCTCCCGGCGCACTCTCCAAAAGCAGCCGCGCGCTCCGCAGTACCAATGGAAAAGAGGTGGCGACAATCATAAGACCGACAAATGCCGAGGCGATTGGGTCAGCGTAGATAAAACCAGTGGCTAGGACGACACCGGCAGCAACCATAACGGCGACGTTGTTGATTGCATCTCCCACAAGGTGAATGAATACACCTAAGACGCCCATATCAGCATGGACTTTACTCTGTTTCGAAACAGCCAATGTATGCGCATGTCCCTCGTGGCTTGAAACATCCAAGTCATAGTCGACCTTGTCGGCGGAGTGGTTTGAGTGATCATGGTGGTGATGATGCCCGTGTCCTATCGAAAGTATCAAACCAGGAAAGAAGAGGCTACATCCATCTGGGCGCACCACCAAGAATGACCGCACTTAGCGCGTTTAATGCGAGGCCGATTCCTCCTACAATCAGGACAAGCCTGGGCTCCTCAATCGCGATGGGGGACAGAAAACGTTCGATCGTTTGCAACAATACTGAAACGCCCAGCGCTAACAAGAAAACTGCGAAATGCCAATTGTAAGCGTTGTACATTCTGCCCATAAAATAATCGACACATGCCCCCGTTGAAGAAACCGCCCAATATCTCTGCGCGTTGCCACCCAAAGCTGTACTGTTCAGGTGCTTTCTTGGTGCTGGATTGCATGCGCATGGCTACAAGGGCAACTGCAAAACCAATCAAATCTGAGGTGACGTGGAACGCATCGGCCACAAGCGCCAGGGAATGGTTGCGGAATCCAATGACCAGCTCAAGGACGAGAAAGGAAAAAGATATCGCAATTACAATCGAAACCCTTTGCTCTTTTGCGAGTGAAAACATGGCTGGTCGAGTTAGATAAGCGCAGTCGACCAGTTCACTGCGGGGACAAGTCGTTGGGGATCGTCGGAGGAACCCGAGTGGGTCTAGTGCTGACAGCCCACGAAGGGGTGCACGTGCGCTGCTGGATGATCGTGTTCATCGAAACAGGCTCAAGTGGGCTGACGAACGATCAGTGGGCTCAAGCGCTCATGCACATGGTCAGTCGGTCTTCCTGGATATCCTGAGCTTCGGATGGGCGACAAAAGCAGGTCTTTCGTATGGGGCAAAAAATGAGGCTTAGCCTAAACCCCCACTACTAGGTCAAACTAGCTTGTGTTGTGCGGACTTGTAGTAACAAAAACAGGGCGGTCTGTGGAAAGCGATTCCGTTGAAGCAGGCGCTGAACAACCATCGTGGTGAAGAGCAAGAGGTGGGGGCAAGGGTAAGTATGATCTAGCCTTGGCAATTGACGTAGGACTCACTGCTACCATCACGGTCATGACTGCTGCGGTCCTCTCGATGGCCAATCACGAAAGCCCCAACTATTCCTTTCTTGGGAAATACTTTTCTAAATGCGCGATGAACTCATACAGTTCACCTGTAATATTTCACTCTAACTCTGGCATAAAACCGACTGCTTTCAATGTTTGTTCACAGCTTCCTCTGAGAATGCGGCAGTATTCACCGGAACCCACTTCGGACCGTTCAAATATTGAGTAGTTACATAAGGCTGAAGGAGTGTAGCTCTGAGGTACTTGAATTCACGAAGCATGATTCAATACCTAGCCAACAAAAGATCGCTTTTTGGTCGACAATACACATAGGTGGGTTTGTGCAGTACCGAACCATAGTAGCCGTGAAAAGCGGAATGAATGAATGAGCTAAGCTAATGGTACTACCTCCACATCATACAAGGAACAGACATTAATCATGAAACCAACAACGCATACATTACATGGTGTCAACGGGTGCGATATGCATATCCAGACTGAATAAACCACAACTTGAATCTTCCGCGCTCATGCGAGGTATTGGTTGACGATCTCTTCAACCTGTGAATTCGCCGCTTTCAAAATGTCGACGGTCTCACGCTGCGATGAGAAGTTCAGGATCAGCGACCTATTGAAACTAACAGAAGAAGAGCCCGGATCGCTCGACGTGTGCGTGTGAACTTACCCAGACCTGGTCTTGCGTCTGTTTCCCGTCCTCGCCCAGGACCCAATCGCTGGGTTCTGATATCGCCGCATCCCTCACGTATGCGCCACGCAGCTGATCCCGCAAGCCGTCGTTCTTCTCCCCGGCGGTGCCGGCGAGCGCGGCCCAGGTGAGAACCGCAGCGCCCTGGCCCTCCGTGCGGGCGATTGTGTGCATGATGAAGCCGAAGAGGAGGTTGATGGGGAACACCCAGTCTCGTGACAGTTGAGAGCGACAGACTCCGGGGTGCGCCGCATTGACCACGAGCGGTGTGGCGGGAGCGAGGCGGCTGTTCATTTCGCGCAAGAACAAGAGGCTGACGACTGCGGGTAGGCAACATAATGCGGTCAGAGGCGGTCGTTGGCCGCGCAGCCTGGGAAGAGGTTCGAAACACGCTCTCACTGACCCTTTGAGTTGGAGTACCGATCGTATTCGTTCGACTTTGCCCAGTCGAAATCAGAAAGTGTGCGCAGCAGTCCATTGGGATTGTTCCGCACTTCGCTGTTGATCTTTGCGTGATGATGCAAATCGGTGCTGACAAAGGTGAGGCGGGGAGTAATGCGGTACTTCCTCGCCGACTTGTGTAGAAGTGGAAGAAGCAAAATGGTCAAGAGAGCGGCGGAGAGATGGTTGACTTGATACCTGTTGGGGAAAAAAGCATTTATATTCGGCACTGTAACCCAGACAACCTATCTGAATCTTGAAAATAGTAATGAGACGTACGATGACTCCCAGCCATCTGGTGAGGTCGCCTGTGCATGGGCACTGATACCAGCATTCGCGACGAAGACGTCAATCCGTGCATCCTCTTTCGTCAGCTCGTCTACGAACGCCGCTACGCTCGCAAAGCTACCTTGGTCGAAGATCTTCACTTCAGCTTTCGCGTACCGGGTCTCGTTCTTCAAAACTGAGAGCGCGTAAACCAGAAGCCGCTCGTATTGGAAGTGTTGTATCGAAACTTCTCACTCTCGATCGCAGCGTCGGCCTTCTGGCGGTTGCGGCAGGCGAAGATGAGCCTTTCAGGGTTCATCTTGGCAAACTGCTTCGCGGCTGCGAATCCCAGTCCGGTATTCGCACCGGTGACGATCACCGTCTGGCCTGTGAGGTCTGCATCGATGAGGGGAACCGGCGTGAACTGCGAACGCAAGAACTGGGTCAGGCTGAGGCGACCCATGGGTGTTAGCCGCTGGGAACAAGTCCGGGAGAAGGGGAAGAGGGAAGATTGGGTCTCCGCAGCCGAGCGCGGATACCTCGTATCTACAGTGGATGGGTGTCGCTCAGAGGTGTGATCTCGCGGTCGAGGTCCGCAATCAAGTTCCTACATTCTTGGTATACATATACTAGTACAGCCGCTTTGCTTTGGTTTACATCTCTATGCGTTCACGGCCGGCAGTCAGACGACCCAAGACCAGGGGTATGCAGAGGGTGTGAGCGAAAGCGTACGCCAATTGACCTCATTCTGGCGCGCCAGTTCGTCTGAGGACATATATATGTTACAACTTAAATTTCCCGCACTCAGTGTGCGAGGTATTGGTTGACGATCCCTTCGACCTTGGGGTTCGCCGCTTTCAAAATGTCGAGGGTCTCGCGCTATGAGGGGGAAAAAAAGTTCAGGATCAGTGACCTTGTTGAATACAAGGGTCCAAATCGCCCGCGGCGTGGTGTGCGTGAACTTACCCAGACCTGCTCCTGCGTCTTCTTCCCGTCCTCGCCCAGGACCCAATCGCTGGGCTCCGACACCCGGACGTCCTTCACGTACGCGCCGCGCAGCCGATCGCGCAGGTCGTCGTTCTTCTCGCCCGCGGTGCCGGCGAGCGCGGCCCAGGTGAGCACCCTGGCGCCTTGGTCCTCCGTCCGGGCGATCGTGCGCAGGACCAGGCCGAAGAAGATGTTGATGGGGAACGCCCAGTCCCGGGACAGCTCAGAGCGACAGACGCCGGGGTGCGCCGCGTTCAGCACGAGCGGCGTCGCGGGCGGGAGGTGGTTGTTCACTTCGCGCAGGAACAGGAGGTTGATGACTGTGTAAGGGGGGGAGGGGGATGCGGTCAGATATGGCTGCCACTCCGCCGAGATTGGAAGCGCGGGCACGCTCTCACTGACCCTTTGAGTTGCAGTACCGATTGTGTCCGGTAGACTGTTTCCAGTCGAGATCAGAGAGTGTGCGGAGCAGCCCGTTGGGGTTGTTCCGCACTTCGCTGTTGATCTTTGCGTAAAAGTGCAGATCGGTGTTGACGAAAGTGAGGCGGGGAGTGATGTGGTACTTGCTCGCCGAGTTGTGGAGGAGCGGGAGAAGTAAGATAGTCAGGAGGGCGGCTGAGAGGTGGTTGACCTGATATCTGCGAAACAAACGCACATAGTCAGCACTGTAGCCCAGACGCTGTGTCCATATTTTTCAAAAATAGCGGACGTACGATGATTCCCAGCCGTCTGGTGAAGTAGTGTTTACGTGGGTGCTGATGCCAGCGTTCGCGAGGAAGACGTCGATCCGCGTGTCCTCCCTCTCCAACTCGTCTACGAACGCGGCCACGCCGGCAAAGCTGCCTTGGTCGAAGATCTTCACTTCCGCTTTCGTGTATCCGGTCTCGTTCTTCAAAACTGAGGGTGCGTGAGTACCACTGGACACCGCCACCCGCGTCTGAATCAGAGTCAGACAAAACGCTCACTCTCGATCGCCTCCTCGGCCTTCTTGCGGTTGCGACAGGCGAAGATGAGCCTCTCCGGGTTCATCTTGGCGAACTGCTTCGCCGCCGCGAATCCGAGGCCACCGTTCGCGCCGGTGACGATCACCGTCTGGCCGGTGAGGTCTGCATCGATAAGGGGAACCGGCGTGAACTGCGAGCTGAAGAACTCGGAGAGGGTGAGGCGGCCCATGGATGGCTAGTGTGTGGTTGGAAAAAGAAGTTTTGGGGACGGGGAGAAAGGTGACGGGATGGGTTGTCTCCCCAGACGAGTGTATAGGCCCTGGTATTTATGCAGAGAAGAGGGCGAAGACCGTGGACCTTTGGGGTTGTTTAGAGTTGGAATCGTCCTTCGAGACTCGCCACCCCCCGTTCTTTTTTTTCACAGGCCGATGGGCTCCATGGCCGCCGATAGCCGGACGACCCAAGGCCGGGGGTGTGAGGAGGCGTGTGAGCGAAAAGTAGACGTCAATTGAGCTCATTCAGGTGTGGACTTGCCTGAGAGAGCGACACTGACAGTTGTGGCGGGGGGGGGCAGTGGACGAGGCTCGCATCGTCTCATGTGATTATCGCAATACAGATTCGCACACACGACAAATTCAGTCTCTTTACTAATCAGTTCCACCACAACCCATGGCTCATTTCTTACCCACGTATACTAAATCTGGATTGTAACGGTGTCTTAACCCCATCACTGTATCGCTGCAGCACGCATCGGAATCGTACTTACAAAGAGAGACGAACAAGAGAACCCTCCTTCTTTCATACTACTTGGCTCGCACGACTCGTAACCTCGGGCCGACTATTTCACGACGAACAAGAGCTCGACGGAGACACACAAGGGAGCATATATTTATTTCATGCCATGATGAGCATATTCGACCTCCAATCATTCAACAGATCCAATTACGCAGCGACAGGGTTATCGTCTCGAGTCAAACAACGGGAATGCAATCCAAGCGAGAAGTGAACTAGGTACGCAAGCAAAGCAAAGCAAGGAAAAACAAATGGAGGAGATTTATGCACAACGAGGAGGGCAAAAAAAAAAGTGAGGGAGTGTGGAAGGGTATTGTGAGGAAGAATAATGATACATGAAA
>JAZHGK010006498.1:0-13071 GCA_037855215.1 Waitea zeae | reverse complement strand
CCTCGGCAAGCAGGTCGTCTCCCGCGAGGAGTTCATCACCCGCATCCGCGCGGCCGTCATCGCCCGCGACTCCATCCCCGGCGGCTCCGACTTTGTGATCATCGGCCGCACCGACTCTGCGCAGGTGCTCGGCATGGACGAGGCCCTCTACCGCCTCAAGCTCGCCGCCGCCGCTGGCGCCGACGTCTGCTTCATCGAGGGCGTCCGCACCAAGGAGCTCCTCGAGCAGACCGTCGCCGAGCTCGCGCCCACGCCCGTCCTCGTCAACGTCATCTGTCAGTCTCTTTCACGGCATTCTCTCCCCCCCCCCACTCTCACTCACAACTGACCGATTCCCTTCCAGCTGGCGGTTTGACTCCCTCCTTCACCAGCTGGGAAGCTGAGCAGTACGGAGCCAAGATCATCATCTTCTCGCTCGTCTCCTGCGTGGCCGCCTACCACGGCATCCGCAACGCGATGCACCTCCTCAAGAAGACCGGCACCGACTTCACTTCCGCCCAGGGCATGGACCCCAAGGCGTTCTTCGGCGTCATGGGTCTCGACGCAGTCGTCGAGCTCGACGCGCGCGCCGGAGGCACCGCTTTCCAGGTCGTATAAGCCCTACCTATCCTCTCACCCCTCACTCTCCGCACTTTCCACACCTTCTCTCTCATCCGCATCTGCATGCATTTGTTTCCAACTGTACCTGTACCAGTGTTGTTACTATAGAATAATTCCCGAGCCTGTCTATTTATATATGTGATCTGCAATAGAACAGCAACGTTCACAAACTCATAACATTACAGTGCCTCGATCTTCATCCTCGTATCTCTCATCTTCATAGGCTTGGATCGCTTCCAACACTCTGCCTAATGTAATCCACCAGAAGCTCTCACCACCGAACATGGCGTGCTCGAGTCCCAGATTGGATGTCCCCTTCAATTGCTCTCTCGTTTTTCTGATCTACATCTGCACCAGCCTTTATGTAATTCACGCTCTCTGCTAAATTATTGGAGCACTATCTCTCTGCAACTTGGGTGGGTGTGTCTGGGTTGCTTCACATCGACTGCATCTGGCCTTGATCGCCCAAGTTCGAACCTAGCCAAAGCAGATCGCGCCACGACGTCGACTGCCCAACATGCACGAAGACACGTCAATACATTTATGAAGTCACGTCATGCCCATGTGCTATTTTTAGATGGCGATAATGATATGCGCACGTTGCACACGTGTCATCATGTCCGATCCATATTCGCCTACAATGAGCACCCTCTCGCCCCAAACCTTCACTCTGCAAGCGTCCTCACCTAAAGTCAGCAAGCACGCAGAGATTCTCACTACTCCAGATGGTTACTGCATGAAGAGGGCGTGTCTGCTAGAGAAAAACAAGAGATAGCGACTAATGCAGCGATAAACAACACGAGTTACGAGATAGGCGTGCGGCTCATTAGCTTCTGGGTCAGCCATAATGTTATCGAGCGATCTTTTCTCCTTCTCCTCCGAAGAGTAAACTGCTAAGGCAGCGGGAGGGTCTACGACAACATGTCCGGCAAAGCGGTTGCCTCGATTGGGTCCTACGGCAAATCAAACAAACCTGCCACCTACCTTTTTTTGGTAAAGATTGTGGATTCCGCGCATGCCCAAATTGTTCCTGGACGAGGGCTAGATGCTGGAGTGTTGAAAGGGCTCAATACAACCCTAAGTTTGCTGGACTGTCGGATAGAACAAGTAATGACGACGAAAAGCTAACATGCCGGACCTCATATTAACTGAATGCTCTTCATTCAGCTACTTCTAATAATCGCGGAAGGAAACCTTCATAAACTCCGTACGATAAACAAATTGTGAAGGAGTTGAATGAAATGGTGCTATGTCGGTTTAAAATTTACGGAAGTACAAATACAACAAGATGTTGGAACTGAACGCGGTGATGCTACAAGATTTACAACAATCGCAAAAGAAAGCTATATAACAAGGCTTGAAAACGGCGAGCCTGTCACTTCAAGATAGGTCCAACAAGCATACATTCCTGATTCCTTTCTACTTACCTTCAACAATAACCCATCCTTCCCAACCCTCGCGGCCTCCCACCTTTCCTGTGCCTCTGATCGTGAGCCGTTCCTCCTCCAGCGCCCGCAAGATTGTCGCCAACATGACGCCCACCGCGAACGGCGCCCACGCCCGCGCGACGCATTTGAGCCTCCCGTGTCCGAACGCGTACGTGCACTTTTCTTGCGCGGGCGAGAGCCGGTCCGGGTGCCAGCGCATCGGGTCGAATGCGTCCGCGTCGGGGCCCCAGACGGCGGGCTCGCGCTGGGCGGCGGCGACGTCCGCGCGGAGGACTGTCTTCGTCGGTGGGAACAGGAGGGAGGCGAGCCGTGCGGGGAGGGGAAGCGCGTCCGCGAGGGGCGAGCGCGTCTCCACTTCCCGCGCGATCCTGCTCGTCGGAGGGTAGAGTCTGAGCGTCTCCAGCACGACCGCCCTCGCGCTGGGCTCGTCTGGACCGAACGAGCCGAACTGGTGCGAGGACGGTCGGGCGAGGAACGCGGCTAGGGGGTTGCGGAAAGCGGGCTCGTCGTGCACGTGTACGAGTGCCGTGGCGACCACGCGCCACAGTGTCTCGTACGCGGGCAGGACGAGGTCGAGCGGACGCTCTTGGAAGGGGAGCCACTCGCCTAAGAGCCGGTGCATCTTCTCCGTCGTGTCGGCCGGGAGGGCCGCGTTCGGGTCCTTGGACAGGCGCCAGAGGGTGTTGATCGCCCGGGCGACGAAGGCGACGTCGTCTGGGTCGAGGGACGACTCGTCTGCGCCGAGGAGGACGACGAGGACGGAGTGCAGTGTGAGGGACTGCAGAGCCTCTGCGTACCCCGTCCCGGGGTACAAAAAGACTCTGCAAGCGCGCATCACCGCATCCCGCATGACCAGGGACGCGCTGGGGTCTGCGAACGAACAGGTCTTGAGCAGCGCCGTGGCGTGCTTGACGAAAGCGGTGTGGACGTTCGGGGAGGCCGAGATGAACGTGTTGCCGATCCCGAAGGCGCGGATGAGCCGCCGATTGGGAGACGCGCGGGCTAGGAGCAGATCCTGTAGGGACGCAGAGGGTGGATCAAGCAGAGCTCGAAGCGCACTTTGCGATGGGGTGGTCGTGTGTCAGTCTGTGATCGTCCAAATAGGTACGAGTCGAGCTTGTGCTCCCTGACTTACCTCTCTGCTGATTTCAGGCCAGATCGGCCGGCCATCATTCTTGAGCCGATGTTGACTATGAAAGCGAGCATGATGATGAGGAGCGAAAGGAGGGGAGCCATCGCAGTTCCACAAAACGATGGTGGTGGTTGCTGATCAGGTTGGGGTTGGAGTGGAAAAGCTGGGCCACTGCGGATTATATAGGGCTTGCCTTATGTGCGAGCCTTGCGCCGCTCACTTGGGCACTCATATGACTCCTTCGAGAATAAGCGATTCCCACGGCCTTTGAAGCGCTCTATCCGCAGGGGATGAGATCTCGGCGACAACTGGTTGACCTCTGAATGTAGACACTTACGGTATCACTTGTCAAGGCGTGATTTTATGAGAAAAGAGGAAAGAGTCTCAGCGTTAGCGAAGACTTTGTGTGGAACACCGTTTGCGGGTGACGGTTTCAAAGTCTGGGCAGTGAGGGGTGCAGTTCAAGTGAGCGCTTGTGAGGGTCAGGCCGACTCTCGATTTTGACGCCCGACCCCGGTCCACGACGACGGTTCCATTCTCCCCTCACTGCAACTCACTGAGCCGGCGCACCACCCGTGTATCGCGCCGACCCAATGGCTTCCAGCACCGACGCATTACTAGCCTTGCGGCAAGCTATCAAGTCCCAGACGCCAGTCACCTACTCAAACGCCTCGGGATCCACGTCCTCCCTCTCCGAAGCGACACACTTCACGCTCTCGCCCTCCCTCTCCCTACCCAAGACCACTCCCACACGCCTGCGCAAAGCGGGGAGCACGAGCACCGACCCGGCCGCCTCTCCCGGAGACTTTTACACCCTCGATGCCGTCTACGTCGCGTGGCTGGCTCGAGAGGCCGGCGCAGGTGAGTACATGAAGCAGGCGCGCGAGAACGGGCTCGCGGTGGGCTTCGTGAGCGTCACCGAGCGGAAGGGGATTGTCGAGTGGTTGGAAGGAAAAACCAACATTCACGCTAGCATAGCGCCTTTGGGTGGTAAGCTCTCTCCTCAAGCGACTTACTTCAACGTACGTTGTTAAAACTTGATGCGCAGGCGAATCAACAACGCCCCCCGGAACTCCACCGCCCAACCGCAAATTCCTGCCTTCCACGCCTGGCGCTGGCTCTTCTTCACTGACTGCACCTCAGCCCACCGGAGGGGCCAAGAAACGCTATGTCCCCGACGCGGCCGACAAGGAGACGGTGAAGAAGATCAAGCTCGCGGAAATCGAGCTGAGAGACAGGAACACCGTGCTTCGTGGCACCAAAACAAACGTCCGCGCTCCCCTTTCGTCACTTTCAGTACCATCTCGTGGCGCTCATATGTCTGGCATCTTGACAGAATTTCGCGGCGATTCAAACAGCGTTCTCAGACAAGCTCAAGAAACTACGTGACCAGTCCAAGTCTGGCACAGCTGCATCGACAACAACAGCGCCGACGCCAGGTACTCTTCTGTCGTTATGATCATCAGCCCAAACGAAATGTTGATATTTTTCTTCTTCTCAGACATCAAGTCTTCGTCTCGGAAGGGCCGTAAGTGCCCCTTCGTTAACTTATTTTATCTGAACTGATTGGAACGTCGAAATAAAGGCAACGTCATACCAATTATCATGATTTCTTCTTCGCCTACAGCACTTATTACGATGTATAATGTCAAGCAATTTTTACAAGAAGCCACGTACGTCCTTTTCGTAGCCCTCGTTTCTCGGAAGTACCTCATTCATAGTTTCCTGCCTTAGGTTTGAGCCCTCACAGGATGCAAGAAACCGAGCCGCATCCGAAGGAAACAGTCGCCCAGAAGACATGATTGCCATCTACAGACAGCGGACTATCATCGACCCATCCGGGTACGTATCTGACCTATTGCTTGTTTTTATTTTCGAATGCGTTCTCATCTCATGCTTACCACATAGGCGAGAGATCCAACAAAATTCGACTTACTATGTGGTCGACTCGGTCGAGGCGCTCTCCAAGTTCGGCGCAGACGCTTGGGAGCGGGTGGTGTGTGTGATGACGACAGGGCAAGCTTGGCAATTCAGGCCGTACAAGTGGAACGAACCGAGAACGCTGTTCCACCATGGTAAGTATTGATAATTGTCGCTACCACGATTCGTCACTAAATGCCCTTCGCGTATTTAGTCAGGGGCGTATATGTTGCTTGGTCAAACGATCCACCGAACCCAAAGATCAAGGACTGGAATGTCGCGCTTTTGAAGGTGTGTTTTGGATTCAGTTTCATCTGGTCCTACTCTCACTTCTTGTTTTATATGCTATAGATCGACCCCAACCGACGACACGTCGACAAGTCAGTGGTGGCCGAGTTTTGGAAAACGCTCGACGGGTGGATGATGGCTAATAAGCCATGGTTGATGCAATCTAAATAGACATAGCTACGTTTTGTTAGTCCTACCCCCGAGTGCAGTTAGACTCTCGTTCTGTATCCACCTATCTTTACCAAAAAAAAAAAAAAGGTGCATGTATTCTTGTCTCGATGGCTGTGCCGAGGTGACCCGTCGTTGTGCACACGTGTTTGAGCCAGCCACCGGTTTTTTGCCAGGAATGCCACGCGCGGTGCCAGCCCTGCTCCCACCTTCCGCTTCGTTTCCCTTTAGCCTCGGCCGTCAGTCTCGTCTTTGAAGCATTCGCTTGCTTCAGCCGTGTATCTTGGTTAGCTGCTCCTCCGGCATCCGTTCTCCGGCATCCATCTTGAACTTGAATCAAAGAAAGTCATGGCGTCTCAGATCTCTCAGCAGTACGCTTGTCAGTCGCACCCTCCCATCGCGATCTTGGGTTCTCGTTTGGAATGACCAGAGCTGACGTTATTTTGCTTTCTTCTGACACATTTTTTTACGACGAATAGTTCGCGCTCAAAAGTCCATGGGCCTCGTTGGTGGTAGCCCCAACTACGCCCCTGTCGAAGGATTCCAAGCGCCGGATAGCACTGCGCGGACGTACCAATACAGTTCAGATGGGCGACTTTTCGCGATCGCTCTCCCCACTGGGTGAGTTTACTTTAAAGCAGCATAGAAGCTTTCAGCTGATCCATCCCATTTTCTTACGTCGGGCAGCGTACGTATTTATCAAGCAGAAAACGCACAGCTGTTGCAGGAGCTCGCTCTTCCGAACATCGTGGAGATCAATTTCTCACCTCGCGGGACGTACATTTCTACGTGGGAGCGCCCAAGTACGTGGCATAGTCACTTAGGCGCCCTAACTCTGTCTGACTCTCTGTTTCTCCCAGTCAAGTTAGACGACGGTTCGCAGCACAAGAACCTCCGCGTTTTCTCGGTTTCTACAGGCGAGCAGCTCGTCGCCTTCTCGCAGAAGTCCCAGGAGGGTTGGGACTTGCAGTATACGATCTCCGAGTCTCACGCAATCCGGCTCGTGAGCCAGGAAGTGCAGGTGTACACCCCCGGCGACTGGTCGAAGGGGATCGTGAACAAGCTCAAGGTCGAAGGCGCGACGAGCGTCACTCTCAGCCCTGGCCTGAATCCATCTGTGGCAGTCTTTGTCCGCGAGCAGAAGGTCAGCCTGTTTTTTCCCGCTCGCACGCCTACCTTCTCCCTTATGTCTTGTTTCTTATCTTGTGGCTTGTATGCGAACAGGGCTCGCCAGCTCGCGTCCTCATTTATGGCCTGCTCTCGCTCACTGGCGCGCCGACCTGTCAGAAGACGTTCTTCAAGGCCGAGCGCGCACAGATCCGTTGGAATACGCTCGGCACGCAAGTCCTCGTCTTTACCCAGACTGATGTTGATAACGCAAACAAGAGCTATTATGGCGAAACAAATTTGTATCTTCTGAGTGCGGCCGGCAACTTTGATTGCCGTGTCACATTGGACAAGGATGGCCCTATTCATGACTTCGCGTGGAGTCCCAACTCGAAGGAGTTCATTGTCACCTACGGCTGTACGTCACTGCTGGCTAAACTATTGCCCTACAACACTGACAGACACCAACAGTCATGCCCGCTAAATCCGTTCTCTTCGACCAGCGCGTGCGAACCCTGCACGATTTTGGGACCGCGTTCACAAACACGGTACTTTTCAACCCGCAGGGTCGACTTTTGCTCTTGGCAGGTTTCGGCAACTTGGCCGGGAAGACCGACATCTACGACAGGCGCACGCTGAACAGAATCGCCACAATCGACGCCGCAAACACCTCCCACTGCGAGTGGTCGCCTGATGGCCGATTCTTGCTCACGGCGACGCTCTCCCCGCGTTTGCGTGTGGATAATGGGATCAAGATCTGGCACTGCAGCGGCCCTCTGCTTCACATACAGATGACAGACGAGCTGTATCAGGCTAGCTGGAGACCCACGCCCGTGGACGACGTGCCACAGTTCGGACAAGGGATCCCGCAGGCGCCGCCGCCACATTCGAGCGTTACCAACGCACCCTCGGCCAAGCCTGCCCCGGTCAAGATGGGCGCCTATCGCCCTCCAGGTGCACGAGGCACGGCTGTTTCAGACGCGTACAAGCGCGAGGACGAGAACCGGCTCCCTCCGCCCGGAACTGCCTCGCCCAACGGGCGGTACAGCCGGAGCCCTATGCGTACCGGAAGGCGGCGCATTCCGGGTGCGGCCGCGTCACCCTCGCCTGGACCGGACAGGAGGGCCGAGCAGCAGCAGCAGCAGGGCTCGCGTGGCAAGCGTAAGGGCGGCAAGGACGGCAAGAAGGACAGCGGCGCTCCGTCGAACGGTACCAGCGGGACTGCGACGCCTGTCGGTGAAGATCGTGGGAGGCAGCCACCGCAAATGGAGATCAAGTTGACCGGCGCGCTCAGCCCGCTTGCTGCGTCCGAATCTGTACCTCCTACGCCTGGGGAGGTACTGGACCCCGCACAGAAGAAAGCCCGCAACCTCACTAAAAAGGTAACAACGCCTTCGGGTGGCTCCGTTTCTCACACTTTTGACACTGATGTTGTTTTATTCTTTGCAAATAGCTCAAGGCGATCGAAGAGTTGAAGGAGAAGGCTACTCGTGGCGAAAGGCTGGAGGCGACCCAGCTGAAGAAGATCGAAAGCGAGGCCGAGATTAGGAAGGAGCTCGCTGCGCTTTCTGTATCCTGACCCTTGAACTCAGCTTGTTTTCTCCATTGTCTTCTCTTTAGCTGTAGCGGCGCTTGTGCTCTCAATTTTACCCTTTGCCAAGCCCGCCCTTGCCCGCCTTTGCCAAGTCGATATCGGTACCCGCGTAGAAGTCCGGAGGTAAGCGGAAGTTGCCCGATTACGAAATGTGGAAGCCCATCACTACACTGGGGTGTGTGTGTGTCAACTGCCGGGGTCATCTTGGCGCCACCCAGGCCATCAAATTCATTTAGCATCGAGACTCTGCATACGGTTTGACGTGCAATTGTCCTTCAATGGCTGGATCGGCAGGGCGGCACTTGCGGCAAACCATTATGATGTGGCTCTTACGGACCAAGTCGATGCCTACCATTGAGTTTCAGAAATAAATGTATCATCCCCTTTGAACCGTCGCACTACGGCATTTACCATTTCTCACGATTAGATGCAAATGGAGACGCCCATCTACATAGCAAAGTACGGCAAATAATGACCGGCTCCCATGGTCGCCAAGCGCCGCACACTCACTGTTCGACCAATTACTTACTTCATCCATCTCTTGCCAAACGGTACCTGTCCATGCTTCAACGCAGACAGATGTGATCTGTCGAAACCACGATCGAAAACTGGGTAATCTGTTTCTCCCTGACGCTGACTCTTACCCATGCTGCCGTCGCACGCCACTCATGAACGTCGAAATGAGCGAGCTGTGACGGTGCAACAGCCCTACGCAATTAACTGGCCCCTCTCCGGTTCATCCTCTCGTTCGGTCGAGATAGGATATGCCTGTTCCCAGGTACGTACAGGTTCAAACACGTACGCCCGGAGCAGCGGGTGGCTTGCCGTTCTTAGGCATATAAAGTCATGACAAGGCCAATCCTTTTCAGCAGCAACAGGGCACTCATACTCCCTCCACTCTTATACTTGCCCATTCAAGTGTCCAACATGCTTTCTTTTACGCTTGTTTCGCTCTTCTTCGCCCTTTCGGCCCACGCTGCCATTGGGCCGATCACCGACTTGCCCATCGTCAACAAGGTTATCGCTCCTGATGGGTTCAGTCGCTCGTAAGTTGCTGGTCACAGGCACTACTTTTGCTCTGTATGATCGCTAATTGCTTGTAGCACTGTGCTTGCTGGAGGCACATATCCAGGCCCAGTTATTACCGGCACCAAGGTCGGCGGTTTACAGCAATGACCTTGGGCAAGTTGTGTTGACTTGTGCGTTTGACAGGGTAACCAATTCCGGATCAATGTGCAAGACAGACTTACAGACGGCAGCATGCTAAAGAGTACCTCAATTGTGAGTATCAATAACGCTTTTTCTATTTACGCTTGAGCTAATTGTTGACAGCATTGGCATGGGTAAGCAAAGCGCGAAAATAGTACTTCCTATTGCCTAAGACGTTTATCCGCTATGCAGATTTTTCCAAAAGGGAAGTAACTGGGCAGATGGAGGTGCCTTTGTCAACCAGTGTCCAATTGCGCCGGGTAAGCCTTACAGCCTACTTAAAATTGACATTGGTGACTGATCTGCTTGCGGTTACGTCCCTTAGGAGATGACTTTGAATACCAGTTTCGGGTGCCTGGCCAAGCTGGTTCGTTCTGGTATCATTCCCATCTTTCGACACAGTACTGCGACGGCCTGCGCGGCGCTATGGTCGTATATGATCCTTTGGACATCAACCGCCTCCTTTACGACGTTGACAATGGTGAGCTGGTCGGATTCTTCGATATAGCATTCGACTGAGCGCATCCACAGAGGACACAATCATCACACTCTCGGACTGGTATCACAGCGTCGCACCACAGCAGCCACTACCCGCTGTCCCCCAATCGACTCTAATCAACGGCAAGGGACGTTACCCCGGCGGGCCCGCAGTGCCTCTGCCTGTAATCAACGTCCAGAGAGGAAGGCGCTACCGCTTCCGCCTCATCTCGCTATCTTGCGATCCGAACTTTCTTTTCTCCATCGCAGGGCATAAGATGACCGTCATTGCAATTGATGGCATTAACGTCCTCCCCAAAGAGACCGATCAAATCCAAATCTTTGCCGGGCAGCGTTATGACTTTGTGGTGTGTTATCTTACTTAATTCTTAACGAATCCTCTTCTCACTATCGAATCTGAAGCTCACCGCAAACCAGCCGGTGAACAACTATCGTTCGTGCTGTTCATTATCATGCATAGCGACCTGTGGCAATGACATGTTTTCGCAGACGTTCGTGCCCTTCCCAACCTTGGCCCACAAGGTTTCGACGGTGGTGTGAATTCCGCAATCCTCCGTTACAAAGGTGCTCCCGACGCAGAGCCAGCGTTCACGGCTGGAACTATCTCCAAGCCACTCATTGAGAAGGACTTGAGGGTACGCATTCCATTTGACAAGAATGTCTGTCTTACTGACATTTGTTGTTAAGCCTCAAAACCCCCTCACTTGGCGTGCTCCTGGTCTTCCAAAGCTAGATGGAGCTGACGTTAACATTAACCTGAACTTCGGATTTGATTTCACCGTAACTATCACTCTCTTCTTTTTCTAGATACCTGTGCTCACACTAGTTTTTTTAGACCTTCAAGTTTACCATCAACGGCAAATCATTCGTTCATCCGGATGTCCCCGTGCTTCTCCAGATCTTGTCAGGAGCCAAGACCGCACAGGAACTCCTACCTGAAGGCCTGGTTATACCCCTCCCTCCGAACAAGTCGATCCAGCTCTCGCTCCCTGCGTCGACCATAGGCGGTATTGGTGGTCCCCACCCGTTCCACTTACACGGACATAGCTTCCACGTCGTACGCGCTGCAGGGCAAACTGACTACAACTTCTTCAACCCGCCTCAGCGGGACGTAGTGAGTACCGGCGCTGCGGGTGACAACGTTACGATTCGCTTCCGGACGGACAACGTGAGTGTTAACCGAATAAGTTTTATCAAATCGCGCACTCACACCAACTGTTTCAGCCCGGCCCGTGGTTCCTTCACTGCCACATCGACTGGCATCTTGAGACCGGTCTCGCGCTCGTCTTTGCCGAAGACACTGGAAGCACGCAGACGCAGGATCCTCCGGCTGCTTGGGATGCGCTCTGCCCGAAGTACAACTCCCTCGATCCCTCTGATCACTAGGCGAGGCTGTACATATTGATCGTCAAGGACATAATTTAATTATTGTTTTGTTTCTTTCCTTCCCTCTCTCTCTCTCTCTCCTTCGTAATACTCGGGTTCTTTCTCTATTTTTATTGTTATTTTTGTACTAAGTAGTGCTAACGTGTAATTTAAGACGCTCCTTTCGAAGTTAACTTTCACAATGCTGTCTCCTTATTCAACTATTTGCTGATCATTTTTTCAACAACCAAGGGAAATTATGCTTCCAATTGGAATTCCGATAGAACTGGTAGCACCGGTAGCACGGGAATTCATCGTAAGGAACATGTCCTGGTTTGGTGTTAGATGCCAAGGACAGGAGGTTTGCACCCTTAAGCTCACTCACAAGAATCATGTGATATGCTGTTGGTTTCTTGTTCCTGCCCTTAGTAAGTATAAGGAAACTGAGATGCTGAAACAGGAGTTCAGTCACAAGACCTAACACTATGTGATGGTTGTTGGTCTTACTTGTACGGAATGAGGCGAGTTTCAACTAAACAGCCAATTTCGCTCCTGCCCCTTCGCATTATGGCGGAAGATGACCTCAACCCAGCGCTTTTGGCCGACCAGCTAAACCATGAGTTTGTCAGCCGCCGACAATCTCCACAGACTGGGGATGTCAGTACTGCATCCACTGGGCTTCCCGTTAGTTGGTCAAGACACACTCCGTTTGGTCGTAACGCAGAAAGACTTGCACCAAATGCTGCTCATTTTGTCAACCGCGCTAATCGATTTCGGCAATTTGTTCGAACTACCGATATCCGTATCGATATTACACGTGAAGATGGACGTCGCCTCGAGTCGCAACTGCGACTCTGCTTTGATGAAGACTTCGAAGTGCCTCGTGAATTTGAGGCATGCTTCATTGAAATGGAAGATTACGCTATTGAACGCAGTGTGGAGCGAATGTTCGACGCCTCTATACTTTGGACTCTCATCGATGTTTTTGCGAGAATCAGTCATTTATTTCATGACGGCACCAATGCAAAACTGTCGGTGGCTATATCCGACAATGGCAGCAATGGTGTGGTTGACCGTCTCGTATTGCTAACATATACGGAACCCAACACCGAAGAACGAGGTGCTTGATATATTGCATCCAAAACTTCATCCTTTTGTTATAATTACTGACTCGGTTACAGTGGAGGAGCTTGTTTGTTGGATTGAAATGAAAAGGCCCTATATGTTACGTAGAATGCAGCCACGCCTAACTCAGTTGATCGAATCAAGTGAAGCCATTGAGTGGGACAACAACCCTCGTAATGGGAGTGAAACAGTGCGACTCAGCTTATCAAAGGTGAGCTCATTCAAGCCTTAGCAATAGCATTGCAGCAAAGTCTGCCTACTATATGGCTACCTATCACGGTTGGAACAGAAGGGGTAGACCAAAAAAATATCAATGCTCTCGATATGTCTTCTTATTTAATTGGGACGATTGGATTGCGTTTCGTTACGCACAGTACCCCGAAACTCCGTCTTTTTCCCCACTGCTCTCTGAAGAGGAAGCTTTGCGCGTAGGCTCTTCTGAACCGACACCGGGGTCGCTCCTTGAAGTTAACATGATGTCAGCCAAACCAACACAGACAGGCAACGTAAAAAATGAGCCCATCGACATACCTCGGTTTCAAGCGGATCACCAATCACAGCGGGCACGGGTGAGTATTTTCTCACAAATACCAACTCAAAAAACGGAATGTATTTTG
>JAZHGK010006497.1:0-20352 GCA_037855215.1 Waitea zeae | reverse complement strand
AAAAAAAAAAAAAAAAAAAAAACCCTCACGAGACTTGAGAGTCGGGAGTGGCTCAAGGCAAGTCCAGACGCCACCAAGCCACTGGCCTAGCTCAGTTGGGAGCTACAGAAAGTGATTTCAATGGTCCCGCGGCTACTCAGTTTGGGAATCGGTTGAACACTGTATCCTCCTTTTAGCCTTAACCACTGGCCTGGTTACTCCGGTTTCTTCTTTCTTTTCGGCGGAGCAATCCGTCATTGTAACCTGAGGTGGCAGTGGCTGGAAGCGTCGCGATTGTGGTTATCGGTAGTCTGGGCGTTTCCGCCGCGTCTGTAACGTTAGTGAGGATGGAACAATCCTCGTTACTGTAGGCGCTACTTAGTGATCGACAGCCAGCCGCGTTTTTTGCTTGATACACGGCTCTGCAGGTTAAGGTTCCAGCCGGCAACTCGCATTCGCCAAGACCTAAAAGTTTCAGAAAAAGATTTCCACGGCAGGAGATGGCTACGTTGATTTAATTATTTACGGAGTTGTTGATGACAAACTGAGGTATTTTTAGCAGGTTTCGATTGCAAAGCCTGGGTAATTTGTGGCTGGTAACGAGAAGTTTCAGCTATCCACTTGATCTTATCGACAGTAGCTCTCACGGTTGAACAAGATGATCCATTGTTTATCCATGGCACACGATCCTTGCGCTTGACCGGGTTTACACACTTTCATGCGGGATGTATAGGTGAGCAACCCGCCAATGGCTTAAGCTTACTAGACTTAGATTAAACGCTCTTGTGGAATCCAACTCGAAACTCAAGAACATCAACTCCAAACACAGGCGCGGAAACTACGTAAATGTAAACAAGTTGATTGTAGATGCATGTTTAAACTTACTTCTGAACGACCTGTTGGCCTAATGGTAAGGCGTCAGTTTCCGGCTGTGACCGTGTTAGCTGGAGATTCTGGGTTCGAGCCCCAGGCGGGTCGCTTTTTCGCAGTTGCTATCGTTGTTCATACCAATAGGTGCAGAGAATTTGGATGCATCTCATGAGACCCTTAGTTTAGCGTACATTCGAAAACCCGATTTCGACCATTGAACTGCGCTACTATTTTTTGTACTGATAAATAGTTCATGACAACTGTATCCATCGGTTGCAGCGAGTAGCAGTTTCGTCAACGTGAGTACCAAGATATGGAGCACGAAGGTCGTCTTCCTTAAATTTGTTAGATTAGTTCAGATCATTTATTGTAGTCAAGCTTTCATGAGATCTAAAGACGTTCTCTAGATCCTTTGTTTTACTTTAAAATATACTTTGTAAACAAGTCACTATTTGCAAACATATCTCTCAAGCTTACATGTTCTGTCGTTTTAACAGGCTGTAGAGTTCTATAAGCTCTGAGACAGAATTCGCGATCCTAGTGGAGAGACTGCTCAAAGTCCGCGAATTGAATTTTGAGGTGAGCTTGTGATTTCTGTTCGGATAGGTCAGACCGGCCATGCCGGGTTCATCGGGTCCAAAGTGGTAGACTGCCCCGCACTCTCGACGTATTTTGCCCGACCTCAACCACCTCCCTCTACCCTCCTTGACTGTCTCGACCATGCCGTCTTCGTCTGGACCAGTCCAACAGCTTACTCCTCTCGGTGCTGCGCTTGCTGGCGCTCTAGGCGGTTGTTTTAGCAATGCGTGAGTAACCGCTGGGTCTCGACTTTGGGTCCCGTTCAGTCCGGAACTCACTCTGTTTTATCGCTGCTTAGCGTTGTATATCCGCTCGACGTGTGAGAAAATAGTCTTGCTTTATCTATCCTTTCGCTAATAGCTTTTATGTAGTGTGAAGACTAGGATTCAAGCGGCGCACTCGACTTCAAAGTCGACAAACAAGTTGGCAGTGTTGCCACTCCTCATCCGGATTTTGAAAGAGGAGGGGATAGCTGGTTACTTCAAAGGGTTTTCAGCGACAATGCTCAACACATTCTCTATGCGTGCGTGGTTCATATTCTTTAATGGGAGTCGACCGCCTAAGCGGTTGTATGACGTTACCAGAATATGCCTACTTTTTCTTCTACTCCTTCGTTCGCGGCGCATACATCCGGCGGTTGGCAGCCAAGCTACCCAAGGGCTCAAAGCTACCCGTACTAAGCACTGCAGCTGAGCTCGCCCTTGGCGCGGTTGCTGGCGGACTGGCGCAAATTTTCACCATTCCGGTGTCCGTCATAGCCACGAGACAACAAATTGGGCACTCACTTGACAGGAAGCGCAAGTCGCGCTCCCCGCGCAATTCGCTCTCCTACGCTGAGGCGGCGGCAGGAGCTACAGCTGCAAACGGAAAGGCGTCCTCTCCCGAACGTTGTGAGGCGGAGGAATACTACGACGACTCCTTCTTTGGGGTGGCACGTGAGATTATCGACGAGGAGGGTGTTGGGGGCCTTTGGCTCGGGATCAAGCCTGGGCTTGTTCTGACTGTGAACCCTGCTATTACTTACGGAGTGTATGAGCGCGTCAAGAGCGTGATTCTTGCATCAGCCCAGGCCGGGGCCAAACTCTCTCCTGGCCAGTCGTTCCTGGTTGGCGCATTGAGCAAAACACTTGCCACTGTTGTGAGTTGCTGTCTGAGAAAGGATACAAACATGATTTGATAGTTCGGGAACAGGTAACTTATCCATACATTATGGCGAAAGTTCGGATCCAGGCGCGATCATCCGATGCTTATGACTCTCTTGAAGATAACCGCAGCCTTCCGCGTCCGCATCAACCTCATCACAACAAAGACCGCCACCCTCACTCGGGCGCCATCGACATTCTTAAGCGGGTATGGAAGGAGGAAGGTTTCATCGGATGGTACCAGGTAGGGCGCCTCGTTGTTTCGCAAGCCCGTCTTCTGGGACTGATTCCTGGTGTCAACAGGGCATGGGCGCGCAGATTCTCAAGGCAGTGCTTTCTCAGGGAGTGCTGTTCATGTCCAAAGACCAGTTCGAGACATGGGCCCTCCTCATCATGGCGTTTATGTACCGGCTCAGCCGTAAGTCGACGTAAGTCTGTAATGATATCTAGATCCTACATGTATAGTGCCCAGTATTACGATCGCAGCAATGAGCTTTTTGTCACACCAGCAAAGGCATGCTACCAAACAACAGATCTACAGCGGCCCGCCTACTCTTCGTCCTCCCATCCACTTCCCTCTTCGTCGTCATCTTGGACGCTCACTACACCGGCTCCATTCTTTTCACGCAATTCGCGACCTGCTGCGGAAACCCGTGCACCAAAGACCTTGCGAGCTCCAGCATTTGCACCCACTTCCCACACCTGTAATTTCGCTTTCGAACCGGCCGCCGCAACCGTGAGTGGGTCGTCAGGCGAGAACATAGCCGTAAAAACTTTACCCTACAGCAAATGTCATGATTGGTGAGCACATTACTAAGCAGCGTAAGCGAACGCAAGTAAAAACACGTACCACGCCAAGATCACGGGATGTAACAAGGCTTGCTCGCTTTTCACCTGCCTCGTCGCCTGGATTTACGTCCCAAATCTTGACAATCTTATCGGTTCCGCCCGTGACGATACAGCCTCGTATGTGCGGGTTAACGTCCAATGCCGATGCTGCGCCGTCATGAGCCTGAAGTGTGATTCGGGCGGGCGATGCTGACGAAGAGAAGTCGGCGGCAGAAGGGAGAGCCCTTACATCAAAATTGACAACGAAGCCATTTTCGAGGGAAACCTGTGAAAGAGGTCTGTGGTTTTAATATGATCAACAACGCAGGACCATGGGGCTTTACGTAGAATGAATGCGACTCCCAAGGGTCCCACCGTAAGGCCTCGACATCGGCCCCAACCACCGCCCCGACACCTCCGTCTGGCGCGCGAGTGTCAAATACCCGCACGGTTCGGTCGTAGCTTCCGGTCAGGAGTGCCGTGGGCTCCTTTTCATTCCATTGTATAGCCTGCACTTTATCCTTGTGAACGTTCTCGAATGAGCGGATTGCGGCGCCAGCTGAGTCATCAGAGAGTACCCCAGCGGGACCATGCGGCCCGCTCATATCATCATCGTCCTCGCTTGACGGCTTGTTCGGCACTCCACATCGCGTGAGGTCCCAAAGCTTAACAGTATGGTCCGCGCTGGCACTTGCGAGCAAGTTACGATGAATCCGGTTCCAGCTGAGAGCGAGCACAGCGTCAACGTGCCATCCGGGTGCCGTCTCGCGGCGTTTGGTCTTCTTGCGCTTCTTCTTGCCTGCGCCAAGTGGCACAGGAACATGTGCTTTTGAAAGGTCTGGGCGGCCGAGCAACGCATCTGGGTACATTGGATCTACCACATCGAGCGACCAGATTTCGATTTCGGGGTCCAGTGTTCCAACAGCAATGAAGTTCCCTGTCTGAGGTCGTGTGGTAACGCTATTTGAGGAAGATTCCGAATGTATCGTCGGAGGAAAGTCAAGCCATTCGAGACAAAGAGGGAAGTTGGGAAGCATGAGGTCGTGGTGAACGTAGAGGTTCTCCTGGGATTCATCATAGACATATACTTCGAGCTGAGAGATATCATCTTCCGTCTTTGCTACAACAAGCATGTTGTCTGTCGGCAAGATTTCGAGTTCTTCGCGTTCGTTGTCTTCGTCATCCTATGGATATATGAAGCATTGGCATCGACATATTGTGGTGGTAAAACGTACCTCTTTAAGAGTAATATACGGATCCTCATCATTATTGCGGTAATATTGTAACCCTTGTATGTTGCTGAAAGGACCAGAAGCTACACGCATTTAGCGCATAATTAAGAGGGAAAAGATGAGAAACAAACCTGGACCTTCGTCGTCGTCATAACTTTCTAAATTGTATTTTGAAAGGTCGTCTCCGTCTCCGTTCGTGACAGGCTTAGCAGGCTCATCTTTTGCATCCTCATCCATGGCATCGCTATCTGCACTATAGCAAAGCAAGACTAATTCAGTCAACCAAGATCGGTCATTCCCAATCACTATTTGAACAAAAAAAGAGAGCACGACTCACTCCTCCCATCCGGCCTCCTCATCCGAAGTAGCGTCTGCCCCATCTGAGTCTTCCATTCTCAGCCCCATAGCCTGCGCTGCGTCGTGCGCGCGCTGGAGCTCGACCTTGGCATCTTCGAGGTCAATGCGTGCGAGCTTGCTCACGCGTTCAAGCTCCTTTTCGTCGAGCACATATTTTGAAGGATGTCGTTGGGCGGCGCCTCGCTTAATCCTAGTCAAGCACAAACGCGGCCATGAGAAGTCTGCTTCTAGCCAGATAGGCGTCTAGACTTTAGACAAACCAAGAAAGAGATGAGATGAGACTGCTCATCACAAAATCGAATTGCGAGGGAAACGAGACAAAGAAAAAAAAGTGAGACTCCGAGACCAGGGTCAGCGGTTTCTGCCACAGCCGCTGTATCAGCGATTTCTAGCTGTCGGGACTTAAAATTGCATCGATACCTTCTGATCCGCTGACCGTGAAACTGAATTTCAACTCCGGTAGCTACCGGGATTTTGTTGGTGTGTGTGAAGGGCTGAATCCATGGTTCTTGACCTATGTTGAATGGCTCACCTATGGCCTCTAACCGGCGTATCGCACAACACTGTCACAAAACAAGCGCCTTGTGTGTGGCAAACGGCTCATGTTCCAATGTCAGAATCCGACCTGAAAGCGCCAGGAATTCCCGATGAAAGTGCTGAGCTTGGATATAGAGTCGGACCGGGGTAGAACCAGCAGACAGCTCGATGGAGTTGTTCATCTCAGGCGAGCGCTTAAATATTATGTACAGTGGAATGAAATATAAGAATTTGATAGTCGACAACGTATATACAAATGTGCTAAGGGCATCTTCATGAGTGAGTGATAAAAACTATGATAAGTCCTGTTACCTTGGTCACAGTTCCAGTCATCCTTTTTGGACCAGACCCAAGTGGTATGCTTATCTACGGAGACTAAATGATACACTGGCTTAGTTAACACTTGATTGATCGCTGATATGCCATACAGCTTTTGCGCCGCAGATACAAACTAAACCGTGTCAACGCCGTTTTCTACAGGTATTGCCTCCATCCGCTCTATGTCAGGTATAATTGAGTTATTGAAGTACAACGAGTGCGCCCACCAAGTTTAACTGCCGGCTAGGAATCTGCCACCAATCTAAGGATCCAGGTTTCCGAATGGTACTTAAGGAGCTCAGAGGGCATATGTAGGTACCTGATAGTCCCACACTCTGCTTCTCACGTCTATACCTTGCCTTCTCGGTTTAAATTGTCATTTGAAACGGGTCGGATATTCCCTTGTAATACTCTTATTTGAGAAAGTTTCATATGTTAGAGTTTTGATTGCTCGGTATCCGGTATCCGCCATATGCTGTTAATAATACTGGATGTCTACACTACCAGTCAGTCAGTGTCACTCTCGACACTCGAGATAAACTACAGTTTTTCGATTTCCCAGTGACGGTCTTTTCTAATAAGACTATAGAGTGGCAGCATTTCCGCATAAAGAAACTGCGGGCGCTGCTATTCTGTACAGCATACACGACAAATACAATTGAGAAGTCTCAGATCATCTTAAACAAGCGCCAGCAAGACTTGTTGAATTTAATAACAGCATGGATTATATCATTTGGGTACTACAGGACGCGCAGAAAAACCAGGTAGCGGGCCGTTCAATGATTTGCGAGTGTTACGGAGACTAGTCATAGCCTTCGCTTCGAAGATTGTGTAATGACCGCTCTGAAGGACATTTTGTTACATCTAAAACTACCATCTTAATGAATTGTGTCGGAGGTTACATGCCATTAATGGCCTCAGAATATGCACCTGACGAGTTCCTTCCTCGTTGCTTGTAAATGAAGCCAGTTTGTGGGTAGAGGGGAGGTCAAAACAGTTGTCAGACCCATATAGTCGGCCCACAGAAACGAAATATAAAGATCATGCCGATTAAGACGAACATATGGAATTGGGCCACAAGAGGCACATGTCAATTGTTTTCTAGACAGCATGAGGAAACATCATAATCGCCGCTTGCCAATGCTTCTGTCGGCTTCTTTTGATCGACGTAGGCCTCGCCAGTATGGACATATTCCTCAGAATCTGTTAAGAAACAGCGACTGGTATAAGTGAGTTCTGTTTATATGCAAATATTAAAAGTAACATAAGCGAGGGTACTACAGGCTTAGAAATATAGTTTAATGTTGACTATTAATGCGCAGTTAACATGTTACGGAACATATGAACTTTATTTATGTAAGAACGCTAGGGCTGAGACAGCAATCTTATCACCGCAAAATTCACGCAGCAAGCTCGTCAAACACACACTGTGCGCAGCTGCCAACACCCCTCCGAGTAATTAGGATCTGTTTCATTTCTGGCGCCACGATAGCCACAACTGCGTTTCATTATCCACTATCAGCGGGTTCCAAAATGGCAGGGGCACTGACCCCACGACTTGAGGTTGGTGCGCCATTCTTTTTAACAGGAGCCATTACCCAAGCTCTTTCTGTATAAGACAAAACAGCATATATGTGTTATTCACAGTTGGTTGATACTTGCCATGTGGACGTCGAGCTCGGGAATTTGATTGATAAGTCTGGCCACAAGCGTGCTCGAGGCCAAAAGCTGTAACTACACATCTGATACGCATGGGCTCTAGGCGGTTCTAGCGTGCCCCAAAGCTCAACATCCACACGAGACTCCACGGAATAAAAATTTCGGAGCTTGTTAGAATTTATTTATTTTGGAAGGACTCTTCTTAGCTGTACGTTAACCGCGCCTGTGAAGCAAACCACTCAATTCTGGCGCGAACCTGGCCGGACTCACGAGCAAATCTCCACGCCAGACCCCCGCAAATCGATCATTACCCGAATGCACAGCTACCGGGTACACAGACTAATCACCTTCAGGGCGCCAAAGGGAGGGAGGGCGATCGAACACACGCGTTACGCCAGTTACTTAGCTCAGATCGACACCACAGCACATGTCTGCAATGCGTAAACACCTTTCCCATTAAGTAACTTCAAAAAGGCGGTGAAAACCCTTGCCTCGCAGTGAGGTAGCATCGTGGGTCGCTGAGTACAAAAAAGGGACTGAGGACGCAAGAAGCGAAGATGACACGTTTCGTCAAGTCTTGGGAGGCGGGCAACAGGCGATGTTCCTTATTTCGGCTGCAGCTTTGCAACAATAGCGCTTCAGACATACTTAAATACTACCAATTTGAACACGAGGTGAAGTGGTAGCGGGGGGTGGATAGCTGTTGAAATTCGGTCGTTACTAAGGTCGGACGTGGGAGAGAACTATGCTACACGGATGGGTGGATCGATGTACGTCTCCCTATCGTCAAGGGTTTACCTCCAGAGCGAGAAATTCCGAAGTGAAACAAGAATGTGGACTGCTTAACTCGTGGTACAGTGCAGGCTAGGTTAGTGACGCGCACAAAGTACGCTTATGAGCTACATGGTCCGAGTAGGAAACCTGTGCTGCGATCACAGAGGGTAAACGAAGACGAAAAACAAATATTTCTACAAGCGAACACGAGCTGGATGCGTTGTCCAGAGGCTGTACGAGGATTGATGTGGATGAGTCGGGGACAACACAACAATGCGAGAAAAGCGTGGTTGCTGTCATTTAGTGAGTTGCGGCCCCTGGATTGACAATTGAAGGAGTTGAAGCGTGGAAGACAATAGTATGGATCGTTCCATTAAGATTAGAGACACACGGCGCATCGACGATAAACATAAGAGAATGGAGGTATCTAAGAGATCGATGCGCCAAAGGGGAGAAAAATAGACAGAAAATGGAACCCCTCGGTCGATTATGCAGCCGGACTGGGGTAACCGGATGTGGGGACAACGGGGAAGCTGCTGGTGCTTAGTAAAGACGGGTCAACTCTGGGTGCACAGCTTGTATATCGCCGAGGAGGTGCAACACATTCGAATAAACGGTTGAAGGCAAGCTCCTGAGGCAGTACAAGCAAAGCTGAGAGGGGAAAATGAGGAAGAGAAAGTCCTTTGTGGTCGGCGCACAGAACATACAACGACAAAGGATGGGATTCATTTCCTAGCGGCACCCGGGTCCTCATGTCGGGTCAGGACGACGCTGTCCGGTTCGGAGGAAGAGCACACGCGAATTGGATCATCACATACACACTCTTTAGAGCGCAGAGATTAGAGTCTCAGGCCGATTGCACTGAAACGTACTAATGTAATGCTTTTTTTTCAATTGGAAGCTTTGCTGGGTGCAGTACGTACGCCGTGCGCAATTTTTTCCGATAGGAAACTTGCCACTGACGTAGGCAGGATCCTCATCGGGAATTTTGCCAAGGTGTAGATCGTGGGTAGACTGTGGTGTGCCAAAGGGCCACACGCAACATGATAAGCGAATCATGAGGGAACATGAAAGTCCTTGCAGAGCAGGGCAAAGTATACGAGGTTAGGAAGCATTGTCGTTCGAGGAGACTTTCGTGAGGGGACGATGCGACCCCTGGTCGAGATTCATGAGGGTTGAGGCCCCAAGTTCGGCTATGGAAGTGACATAGGGTGTGCCGCACATGGGCGTGTCGTTCTGCCCGTGGACTGGCTGGGGTTTGCGCCGGTTGGCGAACTAGAGCGGATCCAACGTGCGTCCAATTGAACAGCAAGTCGTACAGCAATGTCGCTTCGCGATCGATGGTCGTATGATACGCTCGCGTCGCTCCATGCCGCCGAGAGTTTTGGGGCGTAGTGTGAGGTTTGCTAGCGGGAGAAGAGATTGTGCTTTCGAGGGGAGCGTTTTGTAGGGGACGAGACACAGGGAGCATGCGCGTTTACAGTGTGTATCCTATTAGGAGGAGGCGGTGCACGAAAAAAAAAAATACGCGCTAAGGTCATTCGTGGGTCCAGAAGGGCGTCACGTATCCGAACCGTTACGAGGCTGTGACAGATGCCTCCGATATTGAACAAGCTTGGTTTGTTTCCTCTACTCTGCCGGCGCTACGCGTACCATCCAGCGATTACTGGCGATGAAGCTGAAGCTGTACCGGCCGATTGCTCTACAAGAAAGGGAAAGGCAAGACGTCGTGTTCAACACCAAAAACAAAAATGCCGCCAAGAATCCTGGGCATTGGCGGGCCTGAATGCGGCTGACACCAATTGCTGTACAAGTTGCATGCGCTATATCATACAGGGCTTGTTTCCTCCCGACGCTCACACTTTCCCCCTACCGCACGCTCACCCAACGCTTGTGCTGAACCATGGCGTCTCCTCCCGCCTCACCCTCGTCGAGGCCAGAGATCATCATCACGGCCGACCGAGCTTCGCCTGACATCGTCCAGACTCCACCAGGTGAAGAGGCCGCGACACAGCCTCTGCCAGCACCTACCTCCTCCCATGTCCATCACGCACGCAAAGTGTCAGACCCGACCTTGCTTTCCCCTATATTAAAGCCAGCTAAACCATCACTCGATGCATCCGTTTCTCCCTTTGAAGACGCCTCCGTTCCCCCCTCTCCCACCCTCTCACAGCATTCATCTGTCCGCTGGGCACCACCCACCACTGCTGTAGACTTACGTAACAACCAGCCCGACGTCTCTTCTGGGATGAATTCGGACGCGTTGCTTCCCCCTCCCGCTAGTGCAGGAGGCCACCGACGCAAATCCTCCAGCGCCACTATCAACTCCAACGACGGCACCGTAGCAGAGCATTCCGAAATCCCTCTCACCCCTCTCAAGTCCATCACTGACAGCGCGACCCTGCACTCCCAGAACGCCGTCAAGTCGGACGACAAGTCTGGAATCGAAAAGCCAAACGGAGACGCCTCCGGCGCGACTGAAGAAGAAGACGGCCAACAGGGAAAAATCGATCTCGCACAGGACTCGGAGATCAACCTCGCCCCCTTCACACATGGTCCGAATAAGCTTGCCGGCCTCGTGGACCCAAAGTCCCTCGACACTCTGCGCGAGATGGGTGGAGTGTCCGGCCTCCTCCGGTCTCTTGGCACCCACCGCACTCACGGACTGGGCCCCAAGTCCGCGGAGGAGAAGGAGGAAGGCCACGCAGTCGAGGGCGATGTGCCTGGCATCGTGGTCACTTCTCCCGGAGGGGAAAACTCTCACGACGAGCCAGAGAAGCCCAACCCAGCGGCGGACGCGACCCTTGAGGACCGTCGGAGGGTGTACGGCGAAAACGTGCTGCCAACGAGGCCCAGCAAATCGCTTCTCCAATTGATGTGGCTCGCTCTTCAGGATAAAGTTCTTGTAAGTTTCTTTTTTCATTATTATGCCACATTTCAAAAACACAGAATTTCTTTGTTGCTAACCACTACGCCACAGATCCTGCTTTCCATCGCGGCAGTCATTTCCCTCGCTCTCGGCCTCGCACAGGACTTCGGTACTCCACGTAAAGACGGGGAACCGCCAGTGGACTGGGTTGAGGGCGTGGCCATCATGGTGGCCATCCTCATCGTCGTCTTGGTCGGCTCGGTGAACGACTGGCAGAAGGAGCGCCAGTTCAAGGCTTTGAACGAGAAGAAGGACGAACGTGGCGTCAAGGTCATCCGCGGCGGCGTCGAGAAGGTGATCGACATCAAGGAGGTCGTCGTCGGTGACATTGCGATTCTCGAGCCAGGTGAAATCATCCCCTGCGACGGCGTCTTCCTGACCGGCCACAACGTCAAATGCGACGAATCTGGAGCGACCGGCGAGTCGGATGCAATTAAGAAGTTGTCATACGAAGAATGTATCAACGCAACCGAAGAGATGGCGCATACCGACTGTTTTATGATATCGGGCAGTAAAGTCCTCGAGGGCTATGGCAGTTATGTTGTCATTGCCGTCGGCCAAAAGTCGTTCAACGGGCGTATCATGATGGGTCAGCACGCATCTCGCATTTTTCCATGTGTTCGCTGGTTTAAAACCTTTTTTTATTACCGTTTCATTTTTTACAGCACTTCGCGGCGACACCGAAAACACGCCCCTTCAGCTCAAGCTCAACGATCTCGCGGAGTTGATCGCGAAGCTTGGCACCGCTGCCGGAACTGTCCTGTTCGTCGCGCTCATGATCCGCTTCTTCGTTCAGCTCGGCACAGGCGAGCCCGCCCGCACTGCGAGCGAAAAAGGATTTGCGTTTGTCAACATCCTGATTATTGCAGTGACCCTTATTGTCGTCGCCGTCCCGGAAGGTAAAACGCTACAGCTTTTCTTTGTCAAGACGACGTGCTGACTGTTCAATTTCAAATAAGGTCTTCCACTTGCCGTCACCCTCGCTCTCGCCTTCGCGACGAAGCGGATGACGAGTGAAAATTTGTTGGTGCGCGTACTCGGCTCCTGCGAAACCATGGCGAACGCTTCGGTTGTTTGCACCGACAAGACCGGCACGCTCACTACGAACGTCATGACCATCGTCGCCGGTTCGGTTGGCGTGCACGCTAAGTTCGTCCGAAACCTTTCTGAGAACGAGTCTCGCACAAACGCCAATGAGGAAGCCGGCGGACCCGTCGCGTCTTCATCGGACAGGCGTCACCGTGCGGACTTTTCGGTCGACCAGCAGGATCTCAACAATGTTTTGTCACCAGCGCTCCAGCAGCTCTTCAATTCTGCGATCACCATCAACAGCACCGCATTCGAAGACGTGGATCCAGAGACGAAAGAGCCCGTTTTCGTAGGTAGCAAGACCGAAACCGCACTCCTCAAGTTCGCCAAGGAACTTGGGTGGGAGAACTGGAAGAAGGTCCGCGAGGCGGCTGAGATCGTGCAGATGGTTCCCTTCTCATCCGAGCGCAAGGCGATGGGCGTCGTGATCAAGCTCCCTCAAGGCGGCTACCGTCTTCACCTCAAGGGAGCCTCCGAGGTCCTCGCCAAGCGTTGCGTCAACCACGTTATCGTCAACCAGGATGTGTCCGGTACCGAAAAAGGCGTAGTCGAGACGAGGGAGATTGACGAGCTCGCGCGTGACAACATCAACCGTACGATCATCTTCTACGCCAACCAGATGTTGCGAACCATCTCACTGTGCTATCGTGACTTTGAGTCTTGGCCACCGAAAGGCGCTAAAGTTTCAGACGACTCCGAACACGAGGTATAGGATCTTCTTTCTTCACTTAACTTGCGCACTCACTTCTTTTCCCATCTCTAGGTTGACTACGAGGATATGGCCCAGGACATGACGCTCATTGGCATTACTGGAATTGAAGATCCTCTTCGCCCTGGTGTGACGGAGGCCGTTGCTAAGTGTCGCCGCGCCGGTGTGACCGTCAAGATGTGCACAGGTGATAACGTTCTGACTGCGAAGTCGATTGCGACTCAGTGTGGCATATACACTGCTGGTGGCATCATTATGGAGGGTCCTGCCTTCCGCCAGCTCAGCGAGAATGAGATGCTGGAGGTGGTACCCCGCTTGCAAGTGCTTGCTCGCTCTTCCCCTGAGGACAAGAGGATTCTCGTCTCGAAGCTCAAGGAGATTGGCGAAATCGTCGGCGTTACTGGTGACGGCACAAACGATGGTCCTGCGCTCAAGACGGCCAACGTCGGTTTCTCCATGGGTATCGCCGGTACCGAAGTTGCGAAGGAGGCCTCAGACATTATCCTCATGGACGACAACTTCGCTTCTATCGTGAAGGCGATCATGTGGGGCCGGTGCGTGAACGACGCCGTGCGCAAGTTCCTCCAGTTCCAGATCTCCGTCAACATCACTGCTGTGATCATCACCTTCGTCTCTGCCGTTGCCTCAGATGAAGAGGTTTCCGTGCTCTCCGCCGTCCAGCTCCTTTGGGTGAACATTATCATGGACACATTTGCCGCCCTTGCCCTCGCAACCGACCCAGCATCCGAAGCTCTCCTCGACCGCAAGCCAGATCGGGCGAAGGCACCACTGTTCTCGGTTGATATGTTCAAGCAGATCTTTGGTCAGGCAACCTACCAGACGATCATCTCCCTCGTCTTCCACTTCCTCGGCCACGAAATCCTTGGATACCCGCATAACGAGCACAATGATCTCATTGTGAAAACGCTTGTGTTCAATTCTTTCGTCTTCGCCCAAATCTTCAACTCGATCAACTGCCGCCGGCTGGACAACCACCTCAATATCTTCCAAGGTATCACACGCAACTATTACTTCATTGGGATCACTCTTATTGGTACGTATTGAAATACTCGCGTCCCATGTCAAAAGCTCACGCATTAATCTTCTTTTCTTCCTTGGCAGAGGTCGGGATTCAGATTCTTATCTGCTTCGTTGGCGGTGTTGCCTTCCAGGTCACGAAGATGCCTGGGCGCGAGTGGGGCATTTCCATCGCACTCGGCTTCGTGTCGATTCCGTTGGGGGCGCTCATCCGCTGCATCCCGAATGGCCCATGTGAACGCTTTTTCAGAGCGGTCCGATTACTCCCGCGTCCGGAGGCCGAGTTACCAACGAAACGCCCGGAAACGGAAACGGAGTGGAACTCTGCTATCGAGCGCGTGCGTGACGGTCTTGGCACCTTCGCCAATGTCCGTGGCGGTCGCATGCGCGCGTCATCCTTTGTTGGCAAGAGTCGCAAGGGGCGTCTTGATACCCAGGCTGATCTGTGCGTCGATCTTTTCGTTATGTTCTCTCAACATGTCGCACCAAACTAATCTAATTTTTCTCTTGTTGCGCAGACCATCGCTTATGACCATGGTTCCTACTCTCATCGCTTCATCTGTGGGCGCTGGTTGGGCACCTCAACCCGGATCACTATCCGACCCTGCAAACTCTGACCCGTCCAAGTCAACAGCAGCACTCTGGGAGGGCAAACCCCAGGTACACCCAGAGACGAAACCTGACGACCTCGCGGCCCAAAAATGGGTGTCGCCACGATCTTCTGCATCATAGATGTTTTATCGTCCTCTTTTTCTGTCTCTCCTTCCTATATCTGCAACACCCTACACTTTTATTCATGATGTATGATTTGCCTTTCCCTTCCCCTTTTCGCCACACTCATTCTCCTATCTTAGCCAATAGTCACATGAAAATACCATCTCATAGGAATTGCAGACACGCGAGCGAGTTCACTGTATATAGCTATATTACAGCTTATCCAATGGGCTCGTGAACGAGAAACGAATTGAGAGGGCCAGTCGTTGTGTTATGTTCTTACTACTTATCTCTCCCCCTCCCATTATGCTTCATACATGAGCACCAGTTTTATGTATTATATTATACATGCTACACACTTTCAGTAACATCCACTAATAGATTTAAATTGTCACATGGTACCTTTTCTGGTGTCGCATACGTGGAAAGTGGGCCCATGCCAACCGCGAGATCCGGAGTGGTCGCACCGGTCAGGGCTGTAGATGCCAGCCACCAACTGGTTCGTTCCTCCACGGTGCCTGTTCGTTTCCCACATCTTGCTCTCTTACCATTCGCAACAACCTCTCAGACCTCCTCCTCACTCTCGAATAGCTCGCTTTGGGCGCGAGGTGCTACGCACCGCACTCTGACTGGGTCGTGATTGTTTCAATGTGCGTCATCATTGACGCCGATGACTGCAACGCGCGTTGACCCGATGGCGTTTAGCGAGGCCGCAGCCTCACAGTGACCGTTCACACTGTCCTACACCCTTTCCTGGTACAATGTGCGTGTCCTCCTGACGAATATCTGCTAAACTAGTTTGCTAAAGATACTACAACCTGTCTCCAGGCCTCTCCCTGACGAGCGTCCGCGCGCGAGCGTCGCCAATCTCATCGGTCGGTTCGAGCAGCAGTCGAAGCGTTCCCCAACAACGCCTCCGACGATTTCTCGTAGCATCAGTGCCGCGTCGAACACGTCCGTAACGAGCGACGCGTCCGCGATTACGAGCAAAGAGCGTCGGGAGTGGCCACCCCGAGCCCCCGGTACCTCGGTGACATCTCCTCCGCCGATCGTGTCACCACTCGTGACTCTCGAAGCGAAGGACGACGTGTCATCTCCCCTTTCGCCGCAAGAACCGTCGAAGCCTGAGCCCGAGCCCGAGATCGAAGTGGTGTCGCCAAAGGTCGAGGATGCGCCGCCGGTTGAACCTCCTGCACCAACTGAGCCAGAGGCTGTAGCTCCTGTCGAGGAGAAGAAGGAACAGAAGAAAGGCGCAACCTCAGCAAAGGCGCCGGCCAAGGGAAAGGCACCTACTTCTGCTTCAAAGGCGACAAAGCCTGCCCCCGCTACAAAGCCTGCCTCCACTACGAAACCCGCCTCCACGGCAAAGTCGTCTACTACCATAGTGGAAAAGTCTGGCAGCGTTCGGAAACGCAGTACCAGTATCACTTCGCCCTCACAGCCGGCAGATTCTGCGAGCAAGACGGTTGCACGAGCGTCGAGTCAGCAGCAGCTGAAGCCAAAGCCCACACCCAAGTCTCCCTCCAAGGGGTCGCCTTCGTCCCTCAAGGATCGCCCAACCGCCTCCGCTCCCCCAAAGCCTGCTGTCGCCAGCACATCAGCTTCCAAACCCGCAGCCGCAAGCACATCGTCTGCACCCAAGCTTGCACCCACTAAGTCCAAGCTCGCTTCCACGCAGGCACAGTCGACCCCCGCGCGCTCAGCCTCCGCCCTCTCACGCCCAAAGACACCTAGCTCTGGCCTGTACGCACCAACCGCCGCCTCACTGGCGAAGGCGCGCAGCAACGCCCCAGCTGTGCCTGCGCAACCCAAGCGCCCTGCTGGTGCCGGCGCAGCCGCCTCAGAGCGGCTGAGTAAGCCCACCACTTCGTCTGTTGCCAAGGCTCGCACAGGTCCTTCTGCATCTGCCTCCGCCTCCGCACCGTCGAGTCCCACAAAGAACGCGAAAACTGCGAAGACGGCGACAAAGGCAACAGCTTCGGCTTCCAAAGGACCAGCCAAACCCCGTTCATCGACCTCAGGCTCCCGGCTGAAGGATGAAGTGAAGACTGCCGGAAAGGTTGCTGCACCTGCCGCCGTTGCTACTACCACAGCGGCTACCGAGGCTGCCAATGCGGCGGAGGATCCATCCACCGAACCCTCTCATGAACATGCCCCATCCACGGAGACGGACGAAACCGCGGCTACGGAGGCCTCGACCGACGTGGAACATGAAGTCGAGCACGAAGACGTACCAGAGCCGTCATCTGATGCGCCTATCTCCGAGGCCACATCAGATGCACCTGTTTCTGAGGCAAGATCTGATGCACCTATCTCTGAGCATGTCTCCGAACCCGCGAAATCCCCCACTCCTGAGGCAGAGGTCGAGTCCTCTTCCGTTCACGCTGAGGAATCCGAGCCGGAGCCCTCTATTGACAATACCACCGACACGACCGTGGTCGAGCCCGAGTCACAGGAGGAGTCTGTCGACAAATCCTCCAATCTTCACCATACAACTGATGCTGCACCTGCCGAAGGCGAGGATACCCAAAGCGATGAAGGATTGCCACGCACTGCGGCCGATGATGATACCATTGAGAACCTTGTGAGCATGCTTGAGGGCGGCCCTCTCAAGAGCGCGGTCAACTCGGCGGCGGCTACGCCAGGCGAGATTCCTGACGAGTTCTAAACGATGGTACAATCTAACTTGATTTGACTTTTATACTGCGTTGCATATTCTCTAGTTGATTCATTATTTGCCACATTCGATTGAGTTCTTTTTTTTCTGTGCATTCTGTTTCTGTGCTCTTTTTTTTTTTCTGGATAGTTACTCTCTCTGAGCTTTTTTGAGTTACCAGCTTCTTAGTGATCACGCATCCTGTCTATATTCTTTGTCTTGTTTCTTAGTCAGAGGAGGACGCAATAGCTTGGTTTTGGAAGATGTACATTTCAAGTAGCTACGAAGCAGATCACACCCGAACTTTGATTCTGATTAACATCCATAACGCAGGGGTTCAGGTAGATGTCGCATAGCCCTAAACGGAAGGCAACTCCGATTCTCCGGTCAAAGGCTTCAGAGCGAGGGCTTCGTCGTAGCCTGGTTGGTCTAGGGATGATGTAGCAATTGTGACAGTCGCAGACTCTGCAGGTAGCATAGGAGGCACTGGTGCAGGCGGAAGGGCGGTGGCCTTCCAGCCGCTCCGGAAGGAGAAGAGGGCGGCGATGAATCCCAGAAGGTTGACATAGACCTATGTGCATGATCAATAAGTAACTATTACGTATGTATAAACTCCAACTTACGTCGTTGCCGAAGAGGCCTTTTTCCAGAGACCTGATGGTGTCTGTCAGAAACACAGGCTTCAACATAGGACATGGTACTTACCAGTGGATAGTCATTGGGAAGTATGCGAGATTCGCGATGCACTCATGGTAAAACGCGTCCCAGCGCCTGCGCAGCTCTGCCTTGTCCATCTCATAAATCGGGCCCTTCGATTTAGCCTTCGCCAAGGAGCGTTGGCTAGCGATGAGGAGCTTCCTGTCCTCCAGGAGATGCGCGAACTGCAGCGCAACATACAACCCCCAGAATCTGCAAGACCACATGCTCAGCTTGCCTGCATCGAGCACAGGTGCCTTGCCCTTCTCTGAGGGCTTAGAGAGTGCGGCGGGGCCAGAAGGAAGGGAGGAGGGCGAGGTGATGCCGTGTGAGATGAGGTTGGAGAGATGGTCGAGCGGATAGAAGAAGAGCATCGACCAGCCCTGGAGACGCTCGATGGTGAGCAGTCTGCGAGTGGACGGGTTTTTGCGCTCGATGGAGACGAGCCATTGAATGATTGGCAGAAGTCCTAGAGGGTGACGTCGTTGACTTGGGTTGGATTACTGCAGAGGCTCAGACATACCCCATATGCCCCATACTGTGCGCGCAGTACCAATCATACTCGCGAGTTTAGCAACTCCTTCAGCTGCGCCGCTGGTTGCCTCTTTCGTGAAGCCTGCACGGTGTCGCAGGCGTGCACGAAGTTGTAGGAGAGGTACGAGTAGCTTGGCTGAATATTGAACGAGCTATCAACATAGTTGAGTATGGATGATTTTTCTGGTTCAACGCCGCCTCACCATCAGGAATTTGCTGACAGTTACGCATTAGTGGATTGTGCTCAAAGCTGAGCTGGATGATGAACGTACTCGCTGCCGCCCCAAGTGCTCACATAACGCAAGAAGTGATCAAGCGTCTCTGAGGGCTGTACATTGGAGAAGGCTCCCAAGATAGCATCCTCCAATTTAGCTGCCGTGAGCGCTTTTCTGTTGCGAGACATCAAGGTTAACGAGGAAGGAGCGACAAGGTAGAACCTTCGACGTTGCTCAGAGCTCCTTTACCATCCCCGGAGTTCGGCAGCATGTGATAACCGAGGTCCAACAATCGAAATCACGCGCGCACGTGCTCTTCCCTGAGCCCATAAATTTGCTGCTGCAGACTTTTCGAACTCTTTGAACAAAATCCATGAGGACACAAAAGTTCGGGCTTGGTATCAGCTCTTCCGCCTCCTTGTCCGCGTTCCCGTCCTCTATAGCGACCTAAAGGCGTTTCGCGACGTCTGCCGCGTCTCATTCGCTCTGCTCACTCCGTTTTAACCGCTGTGTTTTCCTGCCAAAGAGGTGCCGCCTTGGCTGGTACTCATGAGGTGGTAGGTCGCAGTCGGAAGGTGTTTGGCAGACGGGTGGGAGTGTCTACATTCTATCTATATAGTTCAATTTTTATCTCTTGTCACAATACCAATTCTTTCGCATGTGCTACTCGCATCCTTGTCGGCGGCTCACTAATGGAGAGCCCACTAGTCTTTCACACACATGAATTTAACTATCCGACCATTAACCGGCCGTCCTCGGACTTAATCCCGTGATCTCGGTCAGACGACCCGTAACCACAACACTATTTTGATGCACAGGATCGAGAATGCCTCCTGCCGGTAGTTTTTTCGCGTGTTCAGGTGACTTTACCAGGGTCTAAACATTGGAAAGTTTAGGAAAACAGATACTCTCATGGGTTTGTTTCGCCTTGTTTGAAATGTTTAGGCTTCGCGAACTTGCTCATTACTCGGACGACTTTTCCAATATTTCCGCGACGTATGCCCGAAGAGATTGAGAGAATGTACAAAAGCCTCGGGGACAAATTATTGAGAGGCCAACTCAGCCCACAGAGAGTCCAACATGTACAAGCTCACTGGGACTTTCCTCGCTCTCCTTCCCTTTGTGACTCTCGTCGCAGCTGCCGACAGCCCAGTCTGGGGTCAATGTACGTCAAACTCAGTTTCGCACGTGGACACTTGACTAACACGTTATATCATAAGGTGGCGGAATTGGCTGTCAGTACAAAACAAGTTACTGCCGAATTGTGTTGAGCCATTACTGAATACACAACAGGGACTGGACCAACTACCTGCGCTTCGGGCACTTTCTGCAACAAGCAGAATGACTGGTATTGTACGCACTGTTCTTTTTATTGAGAAGACTTAATTTTGTTAACAAGCTTTTCATTACAGCGCAATGCATACCTGGTGTAAGCCGCTCTCAGATGCTTGTATATCAACCTCGCCCTCATCCATTTTCTAGACCGGAGGAGGAGGA
>JAZHGK010006496.1:0-25115 GCA_037855215.1 Waitea zeae | reverse complement strand
CATAACATAAGTAGCGCTCAACCAATTTGAAGGAATGTCAACTCCGGAGCAACCTATTGTATACTTATATTCAGCTCCTTGATTCCATTCATACTCAGATATATACAGAAAGCTCGTAGAAAGCGTCAGCGCGTTAGCTGGTTTCGTCGATATTTGAATATCGGCTCAAGTTTAAATAGTACCAGGATATTTTCTTCGTCATTTCCACTATTCGGTTGGCCTTCTCACTTATGAGCAAAGCTTTCCGCATAGCTTCTGCGGAGCAAGAATGTGTGGCACGTGCGCCCTTGTTGCTGTTGTTGAATCAGCATTTATTACCCGCAACAGTAAACTAAGTACAAGACGCGGTCCACAGTATTCTACGCGATGAGGGGAGGCAAGAGATAAAGTGAAGGAAAGAAAGCAAGAGTTCGGCATGGGTTGGGGTGGCACGTGCGCCCTTCTGTGATTGTCTGGGTTAAAGTCAAGCTTGGGAGCTTTCTTGCATCAAACTCGCTTGATGGCACCACTTTATTAGCAAGTCTAGCCACAGTGTTACGCGCCCTGGACACTTTCTTTTGGCACGGGTGTTAAGGATATGCCAAACAAACTCACTCAAGATCTTCTGATCGACACAAGCACAATATCTCTTGAATCCTATACTTTCAATATCCGGATTCGGGCTGAGTTCAAAAATTGGGAGATTCATGGAGAGCGCCTTGGGCTCCCGCATAAAGTGCATACTTGATTGGTTTTGTTAACCATTTCAAAGTTGATGAAACACGTATCAAAACCGGCGGTTGTAGTTGTCGCATATCGACCGTGGGCGACGCACTGATGCTTGCTCTAGGCGTGTTGTTTGATTTCCGGCAAGGATTTCGGTAGTTTCAGGGGCACTGAGAAATTTACTTACCATTCTTATAGCTACCGCTCGTGAGAACGTTCACTGATCCATCATTATCCACGAACGGTCCTGGCGTAACTGCAGTCCGCGTACCTTAACTGGACCGCCGCTATCACCGAAGTCGTTACAGTTTTTCTTGGCATTGTAAAGTATTAGATGACGCACAGGCTGAGAGTAATGAATACCCCTTCAAACCTACCGTCCGGAAAAGTGTTTCACTAGTTCAGTATGAGGTACAATCACAAGCTTTGGTGGATATGCCGAAGATAGCCAGTCGTTTCGCCTATAAAAGGTGCGCACTGTTAGCCAACGAACAACAAGAACCCATACCTAAATCACTTTCCTCTACTCCTCAAAGCTATCCACCATGAAGGTCATCACAATTCTCGCCACCTTCTCTTCTATGATCGCTCTGGCAACCGCCATTGCCCTTCCTGAGCCGAGGGCCATTTGCGTACCGAGCAAACAGCAATGCATGAGCACCTTTGCCAGATACCCATCGTGCTGCGCAGGTGAATGCGTCCCTCTTAATGATGAATCTGGAAACGGTACGTTGAGCATTCATCGTCCAAAGACTTGTCTCTAAATACGTTTGTGTAGGCTTTTGCTCCAAGTAGAAACCTATCCCTTTCTTAGCGAAGTTGTTGAAACAGCCAAACTCATTTAACAAGATGGGGAAATAACAAATGGGTCTTACCACGTTGATGACAATGGTAGCTGGCTTCTATGAATGCAAACGTTAGAGAATGATTAATAGCATATTATTTCTGTATTCTGACAAAGTGAGAATATTACACCAGATCTCACAGGAAAAATCGGTAAGAGACCATAAGCGCACAGGTCCTTCAGAGTTTTGAAGAGGTCGTGCAATGCCCTATATAACAGAACGGATGACTAAAGGAAGAGTTGAATTTCAATAGCGTAGATTTAAGGTACCTTTCTGACTCTGGCAACGTTCGAAAAGGCGAGGTGTGATGCTATTGCTATTCAGAGCCCTATCTGTTGTACCCGGGGGACAAGCCCGATGACACCTCCACCTTTTCCATCCCATCCCTGTAGTGGTGCTCGGCAAACTGGGCACCTATGATATGCGGTAGTTTTACTTTATCGTTCTAAAAAGTACCAGGAAGCAAATACATACCTCGCCAAATGCGCCGCAGGGTCTGTCGACTGCATTCCTCTCCTTAATGTACTCTTCACCGCAGTGAATAGGCACTCTCCACAGCAAACATGACCACACGGTGTGAGCGTAGCGCGTGTCGGCGGTGAAAAGCAGATCGGACACGTATAGCTAGATAGCGTTGATGGCGCCGGAGATTTTGGCTTGGTAGGAGGGGGCGTTGACTGCTTGGGTGACCTCGGGACAATGGAGTGACCTGTGATGATAATCTCGTCGTCATCATCATTGGCTGGTGATGTCCCGAGATTCAGAGATGTGGAGTGCTCGCGTTTGATATTGGTATTTGAGGATATGTTGAGCTCGTCATCTTCAGCGTCGTCTTCGGAATCGTCATCGTCTTCAAACAGAGTGCTTGTCGATGCGCCGGACGCATTGATCCTTCGCCTCTTCCGGCTGGGCGGTGCTACACTCGCAGGAGGTGTAAAGACTGGAGTGGAAGGCCCAGCTTGGGAATACGTAAGGAGGTCATTGAGACTCTCTTCGACCCTCAGGAGACTCTCCGAGCGCGAGCTAGTTAGAGAACGAGACGGAGTCCCAAAGGTCGAGCGAAAGCTTGGCAAGACTGTGCGACTTGTCGTTGGTGCAGGCAGAGGTGGGGTTGGTGGTGAGGGAGCCAAAAGATCAATTACTGGCGGGCTTGGTGATGGCATGAGTTGGTCGCAGGTCAGACACCAAGGGTGCATTAACTCGATGAGCAGCAGGTGGGCGTCTAACATGGCGTCTATTTTGCTGGTTAACATGATGCATGATGACCAATTGTTGAGAGGACTTTCAATTCACATTTGTTTGTTTTGAATCCGAATTTTAGTCCGAAAGCTACGACAAGTATCATTTTTAGCATACACAATGTTTGATGACACAAGGGAAAAAGAATAAGGAAAGACGAAATAACGAATGTACTGATAAATAGTCCCAAAAACACCACAAAATATCACACAAAGATGCTAATAGTCCATGTATATGCTACACTGTGTCTAACTTTCATCTCGCAACTGCGTACGAGTGTGCCGATGTGTCTGTTACACCTCTCGAATGTGCCTCGGCACTCCCGGCCGTATAGTACGAGTCGCCAGTCTCTTCCCTCCCATGTCCGGCAACATAAGGAGGCGGATCGTGCAACCGAACAGGAGAGTACGGAACCGCATCAGGCTGCTGGCCGGTGTGGGCAGAGTACGTCCGCGACACCTGAGCAGGAGCTGGGGATGGTGCACCTGATCCTACAGGCGAGCCGTATCCTTGCTGCTGTTGAGCAGCAAAGGCACCGTGCCCAGCCTGGGCTGGACTCGCCCCATAGGGGTTAGCGAGCGGCGCGGAGCCGGGCGTCTGGGGCTGTGCGTAATTCACGATGGGAGACGCTACCGCAGGCGAGCCCGGCTGTCGTTGCGCATACGGACTCGGAGCTGAGGGTGAGATGGGCGAAGGAGAGGGCGAGACGTGCCCTCCCGCGCCGCCGATATGGAACGCGGCCGCTGCCCCGTGGTGCGGTTGTTGCTGTAAGTTGGTGTATATGGGTGTAGTGAGCTGTGCGGGTGAGGCGAGCTGCTCTCCGATGCTGGGGCTTGCAGGTGGGCGCTGATGCGGGGCGGGTGGGAAGGAGGGCGGAAACTGTGTCTGTGTTGGTGTCTGGTTTGGAGAGGCCGTAGACCCGGGTATTGCGCGTATCGACTGGCTCGCTGGTACCCCACCCGCTGACGGTGTTCTCCCGATGGGCTGTGGTGTCGAGTACTGCGCAGTTGGCGTACCTGGCTGCATAGCACCAGGAGGTACAAGCGCATCCGTGCTCTCGGCACTCTCCCCTGAGTTCGATCTGTGTACACCATCTGGCCGCCCGCCAAAGTCGGCGTATGCGTCGAAGGACGGTTCCTTGTTCGCCACACGCACGGGGGTTGGTTGTGCGAGGCCGGAGGCGAAGGGTGCCTGCCACGAGCCGTTCGGATGTTGGTCGGAGTTTGGTTGCTGCTCGCGCATCGGAATCGCTGTATTCCTGGCGTTCTCGTCCGCGACGAACGCTGTCAGACTGCTTGACGAGTCCATGGCTCCGCTGTATGCACCGGGGGCGCCGTACGGATTCGGGCGGTTGACGTGTGCGGGGTGATTGGGGTTCATGTAGTTGTTGTGTGCGTTCGCGGCTGCGATGAGCTTTGCCTGCCGGCGCTTTCGGCGCTCATAAATTACTTCGGGCTTGACCTTGTTCATTTCATGATACATGTACCACATAGCAGCGACGGTGACTGCGAAGGTAACAGCGATGACAGAGTAGTTAATAATGTGCGTCTTTGTATCGACGTGGCCTTTATGGGCGATGTGAGTGACACTATGATTGGGAGCGAAAAAGTAGAGAACTATACCTTCTTCAGCTTGCTCGAGCACGACGCCCAGGTAGACTGTGATGAATTGCTTGGGCAGGGAGAGGATTGCAGCAAGGGAAAAAACGACGATTCCCATACCACAAGTAGAGAACACAGCTGTTGTGACTGAAGGTATAAAATAAGCAACGTTTCTATCAGAAAATCGGAGAGAATCGACGTACAGTGTCCCGGAATGGCACTCAACCGTGCAATAAGAGCAATCTTGAACCCGCCGTCACGGACGATCTTAGCCAAGCAACCGTAAGATATCTCTTGCTGTTCCAGCTTCTCGCCACGAGCACGACAACAATACTTGAATGCACTATCAAAATCATGAGGATCTATTCTTGGGATCGAACCTAAAAAAGACGCACTAAAAGTTACCAACTTCTCCCAAGAAGGTGCCAGCGGCAACGATGGCGAAGCCCCAGCCGAGACCCCAAACGAGACCGCACAGTACGGCGACGATTTCGTGACCAAACAACTGTCAGAACGTAGTGAGAAACAGCGCTCTTGTCTAAATATATAGCGTATGGTAACCAACGTACAGGTGGGAATGAGATGACGAACAAGACGGCGATGGGGATCAGAAATCCGACTTTCAAGCTGTAGGTTATGGATCAGCATACGAGCATTTTCAAGCAGAAACACAAATATTGATGTTTGGGTGCTTGCAACAGCCGGAGAGTCAAAGAAGAGGGAAACAGGGGCGTACTCTTTCATCCATTCCGCCGCGGGTTTGAGCCAATCTACAATTTGCTTATGATACAACGTCATCAATGCAAATATCACACAGAGGAGTACGCCGGCAACGTAGTACCCTGTGTCGTGGGTGTTTAACACACACAGTCCGCATAAGCATCAACGAAGACGTACAGAGCCACTCCCGTCTGATCCAAAACCTCCAGTTGCTGAGTGCCTTCCAATCGAACACGCCATTTCGTGCGAGCTCCTTGTTTTCGCTAGGCGTCGGACTGGGCGTGCGCAAGAGCGCACGATCCATTTCTTCCTTGTGCGCCGGAGTCGGTCCGAGTGGGTTCTGCGCCTCATAGTCGTACATGCCGTCCCCAGTGGTGTTGAGGGTGCTGACAGTTCTGCCGAGTGCAGGAGGTGGATAGCCACCGTATGCCGGATACGGGGACGGATTCGACATAGATAAGGGAGATGAAGGTTGAGGGTGCGGGGAGTGAGTGTTTCTGGGCGGCTTGGCGGTCCCAAGTTACGGGGAATGGTTGAGCAGTGGCCGGTTGTGTCGGAGCCGGTCGAGAGAGGTTTTTTTTTTTTGTTAAAGCAAAGACAACCTCGAGGGAACGAGAGGAGAGAGTGTGAGATCCCGGCCAGGAGAAGGTATCTATACAGGGAGTTGGCGGAAGTGAGGAGGAGGAGAAAGAGGTCAACAAACGGTGGGCTGGGGCCGACTGCAACTGCGGCGCTCATCGCCTTGGCGCAGCTACCAATTACAGCGCCTCTCCGCGTTCTTCTCGCGCTTCGATTATTTCCCACGAATACCGAAAGCTTCCTTGGCAACCCACCCACTTCAACGTCATCCATTCATCTCAATAAAGTACAGCTGTCCTGGCACCGGTCGCTGCCCCACCACCTCCGTCATCCACGCCATGTCAGTCCGGCCCGCAGTGCTCTCAACTCCTTCATACGCTCTATGCTATGAAGGTATGGTGTTCAGTCCGAGCCACATCGGACAAACGACTGCAATAGCGAATAAACGGTCATGCCGATCACTTTAACCGAGACTTCAGAAGCTGGCGTCCTCGCGTAACACGTTGACTTTTTAAATGAGCCAGGGAGTAATACATGTTTAGGTGTTAGGCCCGCAAGCCCTACTGTCCAGCCAAAACTCGCTGACGTGGCTTATTCTGAAACTCGTGAATTCCGGGAAGCCGCTCAGCTATCCTCAATGCTGTCAGGCCACAACCACTATGCTCACCGCATGGTTTACTCATGAGTCGTCCGAGGACCGAGATTCACTCGATCAATTCAAGTTCCAAAAATAACAATGTCGCTATAGTAAGCACGTGGCCCGAGAATAGAACATGCCTTCTGTCAGTCATGATGATGCATGATGTGCATGATACTTTGACCAGCAAAGATGATTGTGGTATCAACACAGTGACCGCACGACGCCGCGTGGTAAATCTTGCGCTGCAGTTGCAGTTTCTTACATAGGAAGCCCGTAGAACCGCACGCTGTGTGATAGTGCCCATACACACCACCGCGCTCTCGTCCTTCTTATCCGCCGCTTCCATACCGTAAAAACCGATCACACCTACATACTGAATGAAGTTTGTGCCTCTCTACGGCCAACAATTACATTCTGCGTTTCATTTACCTTAGGTTGGCGTATGTGTATCAATATATATAGTGCCCTCATGTTCATTTTTGACACTCACGATCGCTCATGCACTTAATCACGTCCTTGTTCTCGGCCCTCGGGTAGGAACCCTTCCGAAGGCCAGCCGACAGGTTACTCGCGGCCTCGTGGCACCCCATGTCCGCGATAAGCTCGAAGGACGGGATGTTGTTCGGAAGACTGCTAGGCATCTACAAACCATATGTAACAGCAAGCTCGGCGGCTTGGTGCGAAGACCAGCTGGCGAGGGCTGCTAAACCTTGGCCACGCCAGTTTGCCACCCTCTTTCCAAAGTTGAGCGGCTCCACCCCAGTTCCCTACTACCGGCTCTTATAATTAGAGAGAAACCAAGAGAAAAAACAAGATGGCTTCTTCAAGGAATTCTGTTCACTACTGAGCCGGTATGCGGCAGGTAGTCTCTTAATTGATCACGAGGACAAAATATGATGACCTTTGAAAGCCATGGGTAAAATGACTACACTTACGTAATATTGTTCATTGTACTTTCACGCACTGTCGCTCAGCAAGCGGTGGGCAAATGTTGATATAAGTGGAATAACACCCTCGAAACACGGCGGGCAAAAAGCATAAAGAGCGCATTCCATAATGTGCTAACCGAAACGAGCACGCCACAGCCTCTTGGCAGCTTCCATAAGAGTCGAAAGCAGCACAAAACACAAAACACCTCCCTCAAGTTAGTCATGAGACCTCGAGGGATCCGAGAAAAAAATGGTGACAATTCCAAAGCCAATTCAATTTCTGAGATAGCTGGTCAAGCTCATAGCACGTGCTCTGGCTTTGCCCATTGGTGAGGTAGGCCTTCAGATAGAGGTTGAGAAGCCTCATTTCTACCTTCTTACTTATCTCAAGGAAGCAACTGACTCAGGTGTCCTCGGAGGATGATTCTGAAGGCGTCGACTCGGTCCGGAATACCGTCTCACTGTGCGGGTACTGGTGGCATATGACCACATAAAGAAGGGGGTAGATCTTTCAAGGCACTTATCGGCCGCCGGGGTGGCAAGTGGCACTGTGCAGGTGCTCACCGGCTCCTGATCACGATTGCGCTTGCCGAATTCTGTTCCTTTCGCTCGTGGAGCCGCAATCGGCGACTGCGGAAACTGTAAATAGACTATCATGGACGCCCCTCTTTTGTGCGCTAGCCAGGTTAGGAAAACGCTTTCGCACGCAATTTGGAGGCTTACAAGAGCAATATCACAGCACTGAAAGATCGTGGCTTGCCGAGAGATAAGGTGCATCAAGGTCTTGAATGCCGCTGATACAGACTGACGGACGCTGAAACCGCACGCGTACTTGATACAGGCAATAGATTTCGGATACAATGGATAGAATACAAGCTTGTAACAGTAAGAAAGTGTATCGTATCACCCCATCGAGGTTCGAGTTTTTTTGCTGTTTGCTGTGTGTAGAATTGGAGTTTTGGTACCGCGGCACCGAGAATTTGTCATGCCGTTCTCAGGAGCCGCCCTGCGTTCCTTTCTTGATCGACGTCGGTGCAACAACAGCACAAAATGTCGCTTCGGGAATCCTGACCTCTGTGCCCCTGTTGCGGGGGCCGTTCATGATAGCGCGCCACAACTGATAGTTAAACTCCGAAGATGCTTCGAAAAAGGGCGGAAGAAGTCGGAGTTTCGGGAGAATGGCTCACTCGCCACCTCGATCTGCGACGACGCGATCCGGAGGGATTGTGTATGCCGCCGTGTGAGAATTACGTCCATAGGTAGGCCAGCAGGTCGTGTGACACCACAGCAGGGTATTGACGGTGGGAAATAAAATAACGATGCTCTCAGAGAAAAAAAGAAGAAGCTTAAAGTCCTTAGCCAAGAGGAGCGCCCATCTCTCTGGGTAAACGCGTATTCCGCGCTCGCTAAGCGGCAGCAACGACAGGACGCGGCCGCCGAGCGAACTCAAACAAAAGCGGAGACAGGCTTGCCTCAGAGTGGGCTAGAGCACTCTAGGATTCCCGGGGGTCTGGCATCCACGGTGGGGGAGGTACGAGCTTGAACTGCCCCGCATGGCCGACCTCCGCCAACCCCGGCAGGCGGGAATCGAGCGTCGAGTGGGGCGTCATGGGAGACCGCGCGGGAGTGCTGGCCCCACTGCTGCTGCTGTTGCTTGATGCGAACACGGGGCTCCTGGTGGACCAGCTAGCGTCCCTGTGAGAAAGGTGAGTTCTGATGCGCACGGTTGGCACATGAGAGGACGACTACACGCACGGGAGCCGTGGGAGGGAAGTGAACGGCGCCCTCTGCGCGCAACAAGGTCGGATTTTGTCCTTGAGGGCGTCCTTGTCGTCCAGCTTCAGCCGCGCGAGAACCCGCAGCGGATCCTCGCCAGCCGACCGAGATCTCTGCGAGCCTTGTTCGAGTGCGGAGAGGGACGGGAGCGTGACCCCGGAATGGTGAGAAGTCGCATCCACGGGAGGGCGGAAGGGTGCGAGGACGATTGCTTCCGCGTCGCCAGGGGAGGGCGCACGACCCATGATCGCAGATGGGGGGTACGGCGCGTGCCTGCGCAGATCTCGGCCTTCTGCCGAGAGGGCGACCCGCCCGCCGCCGTACGAATGGGAGCTCGCATCGCTCGCACTCCGGGCACGCCCCGCGGGGGCCGCCGATGCAGCATGACCCGAGAAATAAGCCGGGTTTGAGAACAGGTGTGGCGCTACTGGCGGCGAATGCGATACCGGCGCGCCGAAGGCCGCTGGTGGGGGCTGGGTGCGACGCCTGCGGCGAGTGGCGATGGACGGCAGTACCTGGCCGAAACCCGGCTGGCCGGGTGAAAGGCATGTATCAGGGAAGGTAGGCCTACAAGCTGATTCAGAAGTTATTTCTCCGCGATAGGTGTATGGAAACTAACCCAAAGAGGGGAATAAGATCGTGGCGGATGGGCCATGCGACTCTGAAAAGTTGGTTCAGCAAAAGAAAAGAAGAGTGCCAAGTCTTGGCGACTTACCGACGGGACAGCTTGAGTGCGATCTGCGATAGCAAAGAGATATGGTAGAGGAAGAATTCGTCAGAAACCTACTCTGGTATTGGTAGGTATATCGGCCATAGCTTCTCACCTCGTAAGGAAGCCAAGTTCCCTGGATCTTGAGATAACCGCCACGGATGCGACGCACGACCGGCGCGAGATCCGGTTGGGCTTCAAGCATCCGAACGATGTCCGCTGTTGAACCAGCCGATGAGCTCGCGTTCAAAGTCATACAACACTCGTGGTGCAACTATTGGTGACAAACCTTTGTTGTGACCGAGAGCTATAGATAGCATTTATCAGAAGGATTATTTTTGGGTGTGATAAAAATGGACAGGCACCGACCTTTCCAAATACCTGTCCACAATACGTATCCGTCATCGCTGTCCATCATGATCCATTGGCCATGCAGAGGGTACTCGTATACTGGGCTACTCGACCGTGAGCATATGGAGAGAAGCAACCGTGTCAGTGGCACGAGTACCCTCGCAGTCAAGAAGAAGACCCATGGACGCACATGAAACCTCGAGGGTCATTGGAAGTAATGTAGCGCCCTCTCACGACGCGATGCTCAGGACTGGCATACGGGCGATAGCGTGGTGAGCCCGTACTTGAACCAGGGTCACTGGAGGATACTGTGGGTGGGTGTTGTTCCTGTTGTGTCGACGTCATATTAGTTTTTTTTAGAAAAAAAAACCCCCTCTGGTAACTGAGGAGACGGGGGGAGAGGGGTCGCGGGGGCGGGGGAGGAAGAAGGAGTATATGAACACTTACCATTGGGTGTGGGGCTGGGAGAGGCGGCTTGTGGGAAGGAAACGGGGCTATGTATCCCAAGCACTCACGGAGATGTATGTAAAAAAAGGAGGGGTGGCGCACGGGACGTGAGGTTCCGTCTCGGCGTCGACTTTATGATCAAAAAGTTGCCGCGCAGCCAGGGAGAGCACAGGACACGGACTCGGGCACTGGGACGGTCCCCTCCCCCTTGCGATGCGATCGTGGGCGGGCCACACACATTTGCGGGGGCCTGGCCGTCCTGCCAGAGATGATTTCGTGCCAAATGGACCGGATCCCCACACCGAAGCCCGGCCGATCCATTTAGAGCGGTTGCCTCCGCGAGGGTTCGTGGGTCGTGAGTGCCTTCGGCTTCTCGACTTCGAGGGCCTAATGCCGCGAAGGCGTCAAGATGTAACGCCTCAGCACGCTCCTGCTCTCAAAATAGCAGAGCCAGTGCATGAGGCTCTCTCTCTCTTTTCTTACTATTTTCAGTGTCACTGGCGAACCTATCAATAGGGATGGGCTGTCCCTTTTTTTGACGTGCAGAGGTCAGCCTTTGAGCTCAGGCGCATACCTGCCGAACGGCAACAGATCAGACGGAAAACGCTTCAAACACTTGGCATGGCCCCCGGCCGCTTGAGTTTGCCTCGGCAACTCGCACTACTGCATAACCGTGGGGAGTGGTGAGGCTCCCCTCGGGCTTGCTTCTCCGTTCACAAGGTTTTGGCCCAAGAGAAGACGTCAGCGCGGCGAATCCCCCCTTCGAGCCTTCAGTCAGCGCGGCTGACCGATCGCAGGCACCACCTACGTCGCCCCGGCCGCCGAACGAAAAGGCGAACAGGCTACCTATTTTTGCGCAGCCAGAAACCAAAGATAGAGGCGCTGAGCTAGTTTGCCACTCTATCAACCGGCAAGCGCCCAAGCACGCCCAACTCGACGGATGCCGGCGCAGTATCCTCGGCAAACGCAGCAAAGGCGGAGGGCCAAGGAAATTCAGGAACCCGGGTGTGCCGGTTCTTGAAGACAAGGGTCCAAAACTGGGTTTCGACAACACCCGGCTCGGTGTCGGTATGTCATAAGGCTCCTCGGTCCCTGGTCGCTCTGATTCCTGTAGCCCGGCCGACGTCGCTCCAGACGCCGTTGCAACTGATCGCTCGAACTCATCTGATGTCCATATATATACACACTCAAGCTCAATTACGTAGCTAAGAATGGCCCGGAGGAGGGCGCTGATATCGGACTCGTTACGCCGCTTATGCCACACATAATTCCCAAGCTAATGGCTCACGGGCAATGAAGTACGTCTGATTTACATGGTTGAAGCAAAAAAAAAAAAAAAAAGTAGACACCAACTGACTTTCAAATGTTTGGCATACACATGGAAAGGAACCATTTTTCCTCTCTTTCTTAGTAAACCCTTGACAATTTTCATGCGCTTCCTCTCAAGTTCCGTTGTTCGAACACGCTCTACCACGTTCGACCCTGCAGCTTTTCCCAAGCAAGCTCCGTTGAGCAATTTTACGGGATCGGGTTTGCATGTGGGCACACATACCCGGAACACCTTCCGGTTTTTGTTTTGTTCCATTTTCTTGATGGACGGGTAAGTGATCAATTTTCACTTCTGTGTGCAGGTTTGAACTCCTGAGGTTTTTGTACCAAATTCACGTGCATTTTGGAGAATCAAAGGATGAGTTCAAGTCGATATAAATTTTCAGGATTCAGAGCAGGTTATATGATACGTGTGTAGCATCTATGATAGTCATCTACGAGTCGCAAGGTATTCAAGAATAGCAGAGAAAAAAATGGCAGCAGTGATTTGTAATCAGTCCACATTCGCTGATGTTCAGAAGTCAGCTCCACAAGCCTTCTCCTGGCCTTCAGTTCTTTTCGATCGCGTTGGCAAATGACGCGAGGGAAGCATACACTTCCCGGGCCTCGGCGCCAGCACCAAGCGTGTACACGACTTCCGACAGCTCGAAACCGTTGAAGCGACTAGCGGCGCAGCGGGTATATGCGCCCATATCGTCGAATGCGAGCCAGTCGCCCACGCGGAGGGCGGCTGGGAGAAGCACGCGCGAAGAAACGCAGTCGATGCTGTCGCACGTTGGTCCCCAAACGCTCGCCACGCTCATGAGTTCCGAAGCGCCGACGTGGAAGGAACCACCCATGGAAAGGACACGTGGATGCACGACTTGGTGATCGAACATGAGGGAGTTGAACGCGCCATATACGCCATCATTGATGTAGTCTAGACACACAAAACAATCAGCAAATATTTCCAAGTGAAATAAGCCCGGCTTGGGTGCTTACACATGACAGTCGGCTGGTCAGCTCCATCCTCGGTCTCAGTTGAAGGCGCAATTTCCGACGTGCCGGAGGCGTCCAAGATGGGAGCGCGCCGAGCGATGATATTGGTGGCAATGCTAAAGGCTTTGGCGACGTAGAAGCGGCCAGGTTCGGCAATGATTCGAATGCCGCGCGCAAAGCGGTCCGGGAAGTGCGTATCGATCGCATTACGCAATGACTCGGCGCGTGCCTCGAAATCAGCGTGATGCTCGAAGCCTCCGCCGACATCGAGGAGCTTGAAGTCAAAGCCGGCCTTGGATCCGATGTCGAACGCGACACGCGCACGGACGATAGCATCGGCGAACGAATGGATGTCAAAGGAACCTGAGCCGACGTGGAACGACACCCCGACAACGTCCAAGTTGAGTTCACGGGCCTTGGCGAGCAAACCCGGCACGGCATCTAGGGGAGCACCAAACTTGAGGCCAAGACGGCAGAGTGACTTGGAGTCGTCGGTCAAGATGCGAAGTACAAGACGCGCGCAGGGGAAGGTGCGGGAAACCTTGTACAACTCGTCGACGTTATCGAACGTCATAAGGTCGACGCCAGCCCGAGCCGCATTGCGGATAAAGGATGTCGCCTTGCACGGATTGGCAAAGATGATGCGCGAAGGGTCAATGCCGCCGACACCGAGAACTTGCGCAATTTCGCCGTTGGAAGCACAGTCGAAGCCGGTCCCAAGTGATGCAAGTAGCCGGATGACGTAGGGATCTGGGTTGCACTTCACGGCTGTGTACAAAAAAAGACACGAGATGAGCAGGGCGTCAAGTTCAACGACACTAGAAGCAACGTACCGTAAAATGGCTCAATCTCGGGCAAATTCTTCTTCCACCGGAGATGCTGGAGGTAAACCTGGCTGAGATCGGCAACAAAGAAGGCACGCTCTGCATCGGGTTCTTGTGCAGCCGACGCACGCGCGGCGTTCATCACACCGTTGCGAAGGTGAATCTCTGGACGACCCGTAACAAGCGTTGGCAAATCTGGGAACAGAGAGCCTTCTATTTCTTCACCGCGAACGGGAGCGGGGACCCGAGAGACGGGGGGAGACGTAGAAAGGGCGCCATGGATGGAGTCCCAGGAGAATTTTTCCGGAGAGCAAGAGATGTTGATGTCAACAGAGAATTTTTGCCTCGGCGGGGAGAGAATCTGGATAGCCGTCATAGCTGTAGAGCGAGATTTGGTGCGGGTGCTGGTGCGCGAAGAGGCGCGAGAACGTGAGGTAGCCAGTAGTTTGGTGGTGATTTAGAGGTAAACCCGGATTAACCGAACCCAACCGCCGCGGTCGATGAACGAGCCGGGCGGGGCGAACGGTCAGAAAAGGTTTACTTCAGTCGGCGTGGGGTCCTCGCTGATCGAGCGAGGAGAGAAGTCGCAGTGGAGAGGGGTGGGGGTATGAAGTAGCGGAGAAGAAAGCGCTGGAGTTGGTGAGTGTTGCGAAGAGTAAAATACGGTTTGAGTAGGTCCTATCAGGGAGGCTCGCCTGCGAGCACGATAAGAATCGCGAAAAAAAAAGGTTGTGAGGCACTTTGAACTTACCACGAACAGATGACCACCTATGTGAATCAGGAACAACTTAGTACACAGCAATCTTACGAGAGCCAATCATAAAAAGACGCACTCAAGGGTCAAGAGACGAAGGTCGTCGTTTCTTTCGTCGTCTAAAATGATGGTTTTGAAGTCTCTGTGTCGGACAGCAGCGTGTTCGACGACAGAGGGCACAGAGGTGAGCTGTCGGTTGGGGGGGATTTGTTGGTTGTGAGGACGGTGGCGACGGTAGTTTCCGACTTGACGATCCGATTACTTTTAAGCCGTCCTCTCACGATCACGTGGTATATATAGCGACTCACCGCCTTCGGATCCAGACAACTGCGCAATTGCAAACACATGAAGCTGTCCGAGTTGTAACCCACCATGCCGAGCTCCACGAGTTTACCTAAGTCACCAATAAGGCTCGTACAATGCAGCTAGAGCTCCCTATATTGGAGGGCAGTGTCGCGGAAATTGCCAGTTGGTTCAAGCATTCCTACACAGCTTTCCTTTTTCTTTTTTTGCGCAGATCGATCAACGAATCGATGACGTCGGAACTGGGCAAAAAATTTCAGTTTCTCAACCAGATCTAGCCAAAGATAGCATCCCGCTTGAAATTGTTGATCAGAAGTGTTTTCCAACCTGAATAAATTCGCCTGCTTACCGACTTCGTACTCATTGTGCGTATAAGAGACGTATTTTCATCTTTCACTACTTGTTTGAGCATGGTCGAACGTATGACCTCTCCGAAGTGGTGAGTCCATTCAGTACATTCTTAAGAGAATGTACGATGGCTGTGCTGGCGCCTCTGGTGATCCGAGGGAGCAAGTGGGTTAAGGCGCCCGCCACGGAAGTATAAAAGGGTTTCTCTTCCTCTGAAACGGCATTTGATCATATAGCTGCTATTGATGACCAGCCAGTCCGCTACTAGTAGCCCAATCTATTGTGGCCTCCTAAGAGGAGGAACTTGCGTAGCTTGGTGACTTGCTATGTTTTTACACAAACTTCACGCCGGTAGAAGCAAGTGCCGCTTTGCCACATTAATTAAACCGGTCGCTCTGAGACTATAGTATCGGCCGTGGGGCTAGACTTAGTACTCACCGTAAGTGTGTGTGAATAGCTGTGGACTCTCTTCGCAACGCTGAGGACGCAGAAAAGCTCAGTCAGTTGGCTACAGGCCGATATTAGCAATAGGTCTTTCACTGGTTTGCTAATGCCACTCCTAATTTTATCGATTCGCTCGACAATACGCACGTCGATGGGAGCGCGGAGTTTAGCTAATGGTTTTATGCACCGGCTGCCATTCTGCAGGTGGGGCGGTGACCAAGAGAGGCCCACAGAGCGAGAACGCGAGCGAAGAACGTCACAATGAGATACATAGATTAAAAATCAAATGGTATACATCCTGAGAAAATATGTAGAGGCGTATTGGCCATGTAACCAAGGAATGAACGAGCACACTGCTCATATAAAGATGAACGAGTTCTCTACTGAGCCTCCGCGCTGCGCTGCTTCATCAAGCGAACTAACGCCTTGAGATCGATGTTGCCATTACCGTCATGAACTGCGTCTTCAGACAGCACCTCTTTCAGAGACTTCGAAATCATAGCCGGGTCTGCGGATAAGTCGGTCGCATACTTGACGAGGGCCAGATACTTGTTGATCACGTCTCGGCGGTTCGCAAACAAAAAGTCGCCACTCTCCGAGAGCAGAAAGTTTTTGTACGTTTCGAGATGTGTCAATATTATATCAGCCGTCACCGGACCGTCCTCGAGACAGACGTCAATTTACAGCACCGATATTTGAGCGAGACAAAAAAAAAACGCACCTCAAACGCACCTACTGTGTTTACCAAAGAACGAACGACTTCCACCGTGCCCAGAATCGTCTTGTCCTGTCCGACGTACCAGCCGTCGATCGCGGCGGCCTTCAGAGCACTTCTGTGTGAACGTATGGCCATGCCTGCCATCTCCTGGGCTTCCTCCCATTCGAGGTCGACGGACCGGTCATCGTTGTCGCTCTCGTCCTCTTCTTCTGATTCGTCAGAGGGAGGCTCTGAGCCATCCAGCTGGTCGTGTTCAGATCCCTCCGAGTCCGGAAGAAACGAATCGTCGGCAAAGGAGGCGTCCAACGAATCTTCGGATTCAACCCCGCTGTACTCGTCCTCAGAATTCCGACTGTCATCGTCGTCGTCGTCCTCCTCTTCATCATCCTCATCGAGCTCGTCCTCTTCCTCCTCGGATTCGGACTCTGAGGAATTAGACTTTCGCTCGACGTTCGTGTCGTTGGAACGCGCCGAGACAGTCGCGATAGTTTCGCTGGAGGGACTTCTCGTAGAGCTGGGTTCGGCTCCGGCATCAGAGTTGACAGAGACAGTGCTTATCCCGAGGTTGAGCTCATCCATCTCCGGATCCTGCTGCTATAGTTGGGGGGGGGGGCGAGTTCACGTTGAGAGTGTTTGGTGCAGGGCGACATGAGCAGGAATCACCGTTGAAGGCGAAAGAGGTTTAGGCGGCATGTTGCGTGCAAAGATCCGTTTCGTGCGTGATGAAAGGTGCAGAGCAGAGAGATCTAGCGTTGTTTGATGAAAAAGCGCGAAATAGGTGGTCACCACAGCGTGTAAGAGTGCAAGGGACAAAAGTGCCAAGTATCGATTCCTGGAGACGCGTGTCACGAGCCCCCGCGTCGCGAGCCTGGGCGCTTCATAATTGAAGCAAAAGCTGTGAAGAGAAAGGCAGTCTCCGCCTTGTCCAGCCCGTCCCCCGCGCTCTGGGTTCTCTTCTCTCCCTCCACTGCACACCCTGACCAGTGGCCGACTCGTCCGCAGCCGAGGGCTCTCTCAGCCACCAACCTATCGATCAATACATCTCCCGCGCCAGCGTTGTTATCACGGAATCTATCCCGCTACAACCACTAGGGCCTCGGACAGACCGACGTAACAGGCTCTCGATGAAGTTCAGCTCCTCCCTCAAATTCAACGCCGTGCCTGAATGGTGGGAAGACTACATTGCGTGAGTTTTTATCAGCACCGCGGTAAAATTGTCTCGACTGACACCGCAACAGCTATGATGCCTTGAAGAAGTACATTTACCACCTCGAGAAACAGTCCGCCCACCAGCCGTATCGGGATGCTGAGGCGACGGAGCATTCCTCCCTCATCGGACATGCCGAACACGGCCCTCGCGTCGACACCGACTCAGCGTTCATACCGCTGCTCGATCGCGAGCTCGAGAAAATTATCAAATTCTACGAAAGGCAGCAAGCGCAGCTCGTGATGGACGTGCAAGAGCTCGAAGAACTCGTCAACGAGGAAGAGCTCCGAAGCCCGACGAACCGGTGGGGAGATATGGACGAGGACGACGATGACGACGACGAAGACGACGAGCTTGGGTCCCTCGAGCGTGGGCCGAGCCGCTCCCCCGATAGACGGAGGCGGAGGCAGAGCCAGTCGTTGGACTCGGGCGGTTTACAAGCCAGCGTGGCGAGCTTGCCTCCGCTCTCGCTTGCGCAGCTTCAGGGCCCGTCAAGGGGCCCAGGCTCTCCTTCGGTCTCACCGACGGCGACTCGGACGAGGAAGGCGGGCAGGTCCATCACGGCGCGCTTGAAGGACAGCTTGACCTCGTCTGGCTTTTTGGCGTCAAACGACGACGAGCACAACACGTGGAATTCAGATAGTGACTATGCTCAGGATACTAGGCTGCTTTTCAAGCGAAAAATCACGACGCTCTACGTACAAGTATCCAGCTTGAAGAGCTACGTAGAGGTCAACTACTCTGGCTTCCGCAAAATCTTAAAGAAGTGCGTAGACTGATCCGTTGCTTCTATCGTCTGCTGAAACGGCTTCACTAGATACGACAAAGTAACAGATAGCTCCGTTCGTCCCCTTCCTCACAGTTTTAATCGCATCACACTAAATGTCCCTACAGCTCAAGAATGACTACATGTCCACCAAACTTGCGCCCGCCACGCCGTTTAGCGCCACGTCCCGCTCTGTGCTCGATGACCTCAACTCACGCCTCACGCAGCTCTACACCAGATGCGTGACACATGGCGACGAGCAGGCTGCCACCCGCGCACTCAGGCTGCATCAACGCGAGCACATCGCCTGGGAGCGCGACACCGTCTGGCGCACCATGATCAACCAGGCTCGACGAGGCGGGGCAGACGGAGCTGCCCCCGTCGCTGTTGCGGGCACGCCCTTGGTGGTCAATGCCGAGCCTGAAAAGCCGATCGTAAACCTTCCCACTCCACTCGGGAGATTCAAAGTGACGAAGAAGATGGTGTCGTTGATAGCGGCAGCCGCTGTGGGACTCACCCTGCTGAATGTTCAAGTTGTGGACGGAGTTGAGGCAAACAATTGTTTGGCCATCCTCGTGTTTTGCACAATCCTTTGGGCAACGGAGGTCAGCATTTTTGCCAGTGTTCTGAGGATATAGCCGCTGACACGACTCTATAGGCAATTCCGCTCTTCGTGACATCTCTCTTTGTTCCTCTCCTTCTTGTGCTTCTACGAGTCATTCGCACTGACGACGAAAATCACACTCGACTTACTACCAACGGGGCGACCAAATTCGTGTTTTCCGTTATGTTCTCTCCCACGATCATGCTCCTCATCGGTGGCTTTACGATTGCGTCCGCTCTAAGCAAGACCGCTATCGACCGAGTTCTGATCACGCGCGTGTTAAGTGTTGCGGGAACTAAACCACACACTGTACTCCTTGCATTCATGGCCGTCGCTTGCTTCGCGAGTATGTGGATCAGTAACGTCGCCGCGCCGACGCTTTGTTTCACTCTCATCAAGGTCGGATCTTTCTATTGTTACACTTTCACCTCAGTTGACAATATTTCGACAGCCAATCCTGCGCACACTCCCTGCAAAGTCGAAGTTCGCCCCTTGTCTTATTGTACGTACTCTCTATGCATACAGTTTGACCTTCTCATTGACCAACCATCCCTCCCTAGCTTGCTATTGCTCTGGCAGCCAATATCGGCGGCCAAGCATCGCCGATCTCTTCGCCTCAGAACCTCATTGCTCTCGGCGCCATGGACCCTCCTGTCGATTGGGTGCAATGGTTCGCTGTCGCAATTCCCGTCTCCGCCATCTCAGTACTCCTCATCTGGCTGCTGCTCATCGTGTCCTACCGGCCTGCTCGGGCGCCCGACGGCGATGGTGATATTGAGATTAAACCTATCCGTCCACAGCGTGAGGCGTTCACCCTGAAGCAGTGGTGGGTGAGCTTCGTGTGTATTGTTACGATCGGGCTGTGGTGTGTCGAACACGAAATTGAATCGTGGGTTGGGGATATGGGCGTGATTGCTTTGATCCCGATCATTGCATTCTTTGCTACTGGCGTCCTGAAGAAGGTGGGTGGTATTTTGAGTAGCCTAAAAGAAAACAAGCTAACCTTTATCTGACACAGGACGATTTCGAACAATTTGCATGGACAATCGTGTTCCTTGCTATGGGTGGCGTCGCGCTTGGCAAGGGTGTCACATCGAGTGGCCTGCTTGACATTATGGGCGGGGAAATCCTTGAAATGATCGGAGGCTTGTCGCTTTACAGCGTCGTTCTTGTGCTCTCCGCCGTCGTCCTTGTGAGTTGTCGTGTTCTACTATCCATCATATTGTATTTAAGTCCCCGCAGGTCATCTCTACATTCATCAGTCACACCATTGCCAGTGTGCTCTTAGTTCCCGTCGCAAACAAGATTGGTCAGACTCTGCCAGGCAACCACAGCAACCTTCTCATTTTCATTACTGGGTTGATTTGCTCAACTGGTATGGGTATGCCAGTATCTGGGTTCCCCAACCAAACTGCGTATGTTATACCCCTCCTAAATGCATCAACAACTAACTGAGCTCCCTACAGCGCGGCGCAAGAAGATGAGCTTGGTCAGCTGTATTTGACTAACATTGACTTCTTAAAGAACGGAGTCCCGGCTAGCATGATTGCTGCTTTAGTAGTAGCGACGGTTGGTTTTCTTTTGATGAAGTTGATTGGGTAAGTCCTCTGTACCTCAAATGTGATCTCGTACTCACTTCTTCCAGACTCTGAGAATACCTTAGACCAATATTTATTCCAACACAATCCAATCTCCTCCTACTCTTTCCCTGGATCTTAACTTGCATAATAAACAATTAACACCATCTTGCTTTGATTGATAATGAATGTGAAACAAGCCCCTTGAGCGCTGACCACGGGCGGCGATGGCGTCATGCATTAACTAATAACTGCGGATGAGAGTCATCTCCTCGCTTGTTCTCCAACAACTTCTTCCTTTCGGGGCCGTCCTGACTTGTGTTTAAACTCGACAACATAAAACAGCCGGGTTTCTTATTTAGAGGCGAGTCCTAGCCCTTAACCTTCACTCCCCCTCTGATTAGCCTTGTGTCGTTATGGCTGCTGATATTCCGTCTTTCGTACTAAACAATGGCACCAAAATACCATCAATTGGCATGGGGTAGAAAGAAGCCCTTTTGTTTATGCCTACGTATGTACTTATAAATATCACAGGTGCTGGATGGGTATTCCCGGTGGCGGAGAACGTGTATACCAGATGTGCTTGAATGCTTTAAAGGTCAGTTTAATATCTTCAGCCCATCTTGATCTCGACGAATTCATTGTGCATTCAGGCTGGATACCGGCTTTTTGATACGGCGTCTGGCTATGGTGAGTTTCAGCCAATTCTCAAAAGCGCCTGCTACTGACTCTCTTGTTAGGAAACGAAAAGGAAGTAGGAAGAGCCATTCGCGACTCTGGTATTCCAAGAAGCGAGATCTATATCACTACCAAACTCCCGTGTGTGGTTACCTTTGCTTTCTTCTATTTGCTATTGATTTTCGCCTCAGTAATGATATGCACCACGCTGTTACTGAAGCACTTGAGAAGTCGCTCGACGAACTTGATTGCGGGTACATTGATCTGTATCTCATGCACTGGCCTCAAGCAACGGTTGGAGGCTGGGGAGGAAAAGGTACGCTCGACATTCAGTGAGCTCTTTCATCGAGGAGCGATCCTGACATATGCTCTCTTGAAGCACTTGGACCAGATGAGAGCCCGACTTATGTCGAGACCTGGCTTGAGATGGAGAAGCTCCTTGACGGAAAGAAGGTCAAATCCATCGGCATCTCAAATTTTGGCATTTCACTCGTCAAAAATCTGCTTAAGCATGCAAAAATAGTGCCCGCGGTGAATCAAATGGAGGTTCACCCGAACCTGCCGCATACACAACTCAAATCGATTTGCGAAGAAAACGGGATACTGCTACAAGCATATTCGCCAATGGGAGGTTTGTGACCACATCAGTATTGCAATTTCAAGAAGCTGAAAGAAGCTCACCCTCTTGCGCCCACAGGCATACCTCCTAGCGGACAAGAGCGCACAACCTTCATGAACCACGCCGGTTTCGTCGGGATTGCAGAGCGTCTTGGCATCACCCCCGGACAACTTGCAATAAGCTGGGCCGTGCAACGTGGAACTTCGGCGGTCCCTAAGAGCGAGAATCCCGAGCGGATGAAGGCCAATATTACGGTGAGCGGTCCGACTTGCTAAGCAATACATTCGTTGATTCCTGAGCTCTTACGAGCAGATTGCGAAATTTAACGATGAAGACATGGTCCTTATCGATTCGATTCACACAGAGCCAATGTCGCACCGGTCGCTCATTACTCATTACTTGGATGGACCGACTGGTGTGATACTTGGATGGACGTATGATCAGCTGGGCTGGAACATGAACAAAGACGGTTATGTAATTGAGTAGATAACTGTACGCTCGGTAGCGAGCTTCTCTTGCCTTTGCTGCCACTAGATTTGCAATGACCTGTTGTAGACATTGGTGATAACTCGTAAACACTACACGCCTCACGTTCGAGACTGCTGCTCCGATGAGCCGCACGACTGACAAGGTTGTTTAGACCCTAAGTTCATGCAATACAAACATTAAAGGATCTCCAGCCCCTCTATCGCCAGATACATGTTCATAACTTGTCTCAGACTGATCGGCACGGTCTTATTATGTCACGTTTGGCTGTTCCGAACCTTTCGTCGACAAGATTCTATTTTTGGCTACTGTGATAACAAGACAAGAAGGCGACCTGGTTTGTGTAATGTTTTTGCCATAGGCTACTTACTGCGATCATCCTCGCCAAGACTGACTTCTTTACACGGCAAAACCAAGTGAAAATGTGTCGATCGCTGATGCTTCGTTATTTGCGTACTTACACCATCAATACTTAATTTCAGGGGAACTCCTGTACGGTGTTTAAATAACATTGTGAATTCAGATCCTGCTCGCTTTCTTAAAGGCTTAAAACTAAGTTATCTCCTTGAGGCTGATTACCAGATGTCATCCAGGCCGGAGTAGAGATCGACCAATTCAACAATATGCCACTGTCAGGCCCACACTCAAAAGGTGGCTCTTCCTGGCGACCGAATCACGATTCCTTTTTTTCCTGGTCGACGAGTCTGATGATCCGCGATAGGCACGGTGTGGTCATGGGCCAAAGACAGGCGGAGGTTGTGCCCGGCCACTCACTTCAACACCAGGACGTTGTTGTTGCTTGGAGGGTAAATGATTAAGAAAACACTCGGGCTTGTCTTTTTCAAATGACAGCAATTGTAACCCATGCGGTACTTGGGAGTGAACTTTGTGCGTGTATGCACTCCAGGTCCAGGCTATCAAACATACTGCGAGCACGTACCACAACCGCCGCAACGGAGACCCAAAAAAAGCGTGTAAAAGAATATGGCAGAAATATTCGGATGTCGCTCGTCGAGAAATATGTTCAAACGGAGATCCCTTCAGGACCTTCCCGCCTCTGCCCTACCGACCGAGAAGAGGTTCAGCAGCACGGTAATGGTCTCCCAGTTGAGGCCAGAGTCCGACACGCCCCTACCGACGGGCGTGTCCCGCCCGCCACTTCTACCCCCGTTCCTCCTGCCCGCGGCGGCCGACTGGGGCGGTGCCCTCCGACCGAGGTCCTCCTCGTACGGCGGCGCGAGCTGGACGACGAAGCCGCCCCGCTTGGCGCGGCGCTTGAGGTGCGACTCGAGCAGGGTCAGGTTGCGCACGTTGGACTTGAACGCGATGTCGAGCGCGTCGCCGATAACGGGCACGATTCCGATGACCGCGTCGATGAAGACGTTGAGGAGCTATTTTTTTTTTGAAAAAAAAAAGAAAAAAGAAGGAGCATTAGATTACTCGGTGCGTCCGCTGAATGAGGAACCCAAGAACGAGAAGAGGACGACGAATCGGAGGGGAGGGGGGGAACTCGCGTGGACGCACCATCGATCCCAGCGTCCAGTAAGTTAAGTCCCCGAAGAGCCACGCACAGAACACGACGTAGAGGCCAAAGACAAGGCCGAAGAAATCGCCCACGACCGGGAGGAAGAAGCCGACGATCGACTCGAGCCCTATGTCTAGCGCGGGGGGCAGGCCGCGCAGGATGTCGAGCGGGATCGCGCGGGAGAGGGAGTCGAGGGCGATGGCGACGGTGCGGATGTGGTTGTAGAGCGCCTGGGCCTCGGCGGTTGTGCGTGCTGAGAGCGGGGGTGCGTATGTGATGCGAATGAAGTGATCAATGTGTCAGAGAGCGAGGACGCGGGAACGGTCGATCGACAGAGAATCACACAAGTAGGTATGTTCTACTACGTACGTTGGCGGTAGGGGACGATGTAAGTGGGCTTGTAGCCCGATCCCGGTGGAAACTGCGGCGTTTCCGTCGGAGAACTCTCCCAGAAACCGAAGGGCATCGCGACTGTATTACTTGTGCGCTATGGTCGCTGATGTAAAAAGCGTAGGTATCAGGTGCGTCTATTAGAGTTATCGAAAAAGAGTCAAGACCAAGGGCGAGTCGTGTCGATAGAGCGGAGGAGTGATAGACGTTGAGGAGCCCTCGATCATTACGTCACTAACAGGCCCTTCAGTGTCCGATTAGGAGGAAGGCGACGTTTTCCCACTCTCACACACACACACAAGTCGCTTTGGAGAGCGTCAAGCCTCGCAGTAGTCGTCATGCGTTTAGTACGTACATATCGGCCAAGTCGGGCACGTCACATCAAATTGGTAATATATATTGAAGCCTCCGGGAAGCACAAGGGAGGCGGGGGCCCTTGTCCACCTCTTTCAGGTCATCACCACTCTCATCGCCCCAATTTCAAATAACGAGTCCAGCCCATGAAAAAAAACGGCCGTCGACCATATGTCCCGCACCTGTGAGGTCACGGAGAGATCGGAGGCAGAGGGCGAACAGGCAGGTGGGACGATTTTTTTTTTTGTCATCGAGAAGCGGCCGGGTCGTCGTATATACGCGGCGGGTTCTACACACACACACGAGACGGGTTTGGAAAACGACTGGCACGGTCGCCTCTCTGAGTAGAATGGAGAGTGGGTTCGCACGGCCATATCCGAACAGTCCCGGAACCGCTCAACCGACGAAGGGGATCAGCTCCATAACGCGACGACGCGATTGAATCCTCCGCGTATCGGTCAGGACGGGCGGGGACGGCCCTGTCAGATTTGAGTGGGAGGACACACGCACAATTCAGATCACCGTCCCGGATCCACATTCACGACTATCGTCAATACATCGGTCCCATCAGCGAATTTCACCCTCCCGAACGAACAAGTGGCATGGGTATAGGACTGAATGTGAGAAGCTTGTGCGATTGGCCTGCAAATGTATTTTTGCGGGGGGGGGG